>CANXYI011284679.1:0-11384 GCA_948208565.1 Hura crepitans | reverse complement strand
CTTTTTAAACTCTTCCAAAAAGAAATACCATGTCAAATACTTTGGTGCTTTATGCTCAGTGATATTCTCCCACCATATAAAAGCTTCTTCTTGTAGAAGAGAGGTTGCACTAATAACATTCTCCTTTAGAGTACATCTAAGCTGTTAAAGAATTTTGACTATTCTTTTAAGCCAATACTCAGAAATAGTCGAGCCATCAAGCTTTGTGACCATAAAATCCATAACAGCCATCTTCTTCACCCTTTTAAGGTATATCTTCTGTAGTGCTTATAGAGGTTATGGTTATACTAATGGTTGAGGTAGAGTGAGAACTATAGTAGCTTCCCTCAATAGTTTAACCATATGCTATAGCAAAGCCAGTTTTACTTATGTGGCCTACCCAGTGTCACTAGGTGCAGATATCCCCACACTTATAAGCTTATTAATTATAGTAGGTGCATAACTTTTAACCTCTTTTCCACCACCTTGTGGCATTGAATAGTTTATCTTTGATATATATGAAAAATTGCAACTTATGAGCCTTGATAGTGTATACTTATAATATATATGATCTTAGACTCTAAGCACTCATATTTAACCCTTGTATACCGAGGAACACATGAATTAGAGCTCTGATACCACTAAATGTTACACCCCTTACCTAACCCGCTTGTCGAATCCCAATGAGAGATGGCACACAATCGATATCAAGACATACCTTACTGAATACCCATATAAATTAAACCATTTTAATGTCTTAGTTAACTTGTAAAGTCTTTAAAAATGTGACTTAACAAAAACCAATTTGGTGGTTATACTATTCAGAAAATCATCATGTTGAAAATCTAATAGTGTAATAGCTACACCATTGAAATTGTTCCCACTATGAATAGTAACCTATAGGAAAAACTCTTCTATATGCTTAAACATCATATCCTAAATCATATTGGTCCTCTTAATAAACTAGACATACATAAGTATCCATCTAATATAAAACATACATAAAAAAACCACATCCATACATATTTACATATATACGTCTATACAACTTCTTAAAGCATTACAAAATTAACTTAAAAACATGTTTAGGCTTAAATCCCTAATTACATACATATGAGTGATTTATCATGCTATTCACACAATATATATAAAATAATATCAAAAGACAAAGCTCCTCTTAGTCTACACTATTGAATTTGAGGCTTTACTTTAATCTATCTTTTGACCTACGCATCATAAAAGCAAATTATATGCTAAGCTTGGAGCTTATTGATGTATTCAATAAAGTATGCACACATATCCATAAGCATTAATGCACTCATGATAGCTTTAGCATAAATAAATACATGTATGGCATAAAAAGGTCATAAACTTGCATACAAGCTAAATGCCAAAACTTGTATAAGCATTAATAACCATACATACATAAAATACATTACTCTTGTAAGTTATTTGCATGTCTATTAATTTCATGCCTAAATCTTTTTTAATCTTATTATACTTTTGTTTTCCCTATACTTATGATACATATGTCTGATATCGAATAATAAGACTATTTGGCCATAAAGGCTATGTTGGACCATAGAGGTCATTAGTGTGAAATGCCTTAACTAGACCTTATAGTAGCTACACAAACCTATTATATGTGTTGTAGCCCTTTTAGACCTTACAGTTGCTACACCAGCCTAAAATATGTGTAGTGGCCTTTTTAGACCTTACATTTGCTCACTATCCTAGAATATGTGTAGTGGCCCTTTTAGATCATATAGTTACTACACTAGACTACGATATGTGTAGTGGCCCTTTTAGACCTTATGGCTGCTAAACTAGCTTAAAATGTGTAGTGGCCTTTTTAGACCTTATAGCTACCATACTAGCCTAAAATATCTAGCCTCAAAGGTTATGAAGTTGTACCTAAGTACCCTAATAGCTACTATCCATTCCTAATTGACTAGCCAACTTATTTAATCGAGGTTGTCTAATCGTATGGGTACCCTAATAGCTACTATCCATTCCTAGTTGACTAGCCAACCTATTTAATCTAGGTTGTCTAATCGTATGAGACATCACCATTATTTATTATGTTTAACATGCTCACAATAGTTTTTGTAAGTTTTACAAGTCATTTGACAAATAAATGACCAAATGGTGTAATAAATATCCTTTTAGTCATAATGTTCATATCAATATCATTTTTCAAGCATTATCAACATCATAAGCATATTGATTCAATGCTTACATTGCATTTTACATAGCCATTTCATATGACTATCTAGTGAATGCTCAAAGCACTCACATTTCCTTTATTAGACCATTTGACCATGACCAATATATCATGCCAATAATGTTTTCATGGTTTGAAGCCAAGCATGCCATCTTGCATTTCATTATATATATACACATATATGTATTTATTTTATGGTCATAATTATTTCCACATAGTACTTTCATAAATACCAAATCCAAGCAAAATTACATAATTAAGATAACATACATATTGAACCCATTATCAAGCGTCAAATAGCTTTAGCCATATACATAGATAGTCATCCTTAAATAGTTATTTCATGCTTGTGTACACCAAACACACAATTATATATCACCTTTCCCATGTATAAGCTAAAAGTCAAGCTAGTAAAACACATATTAAATGCTAAAATCATAACATTCCTCTATTAATTCCATTAATATATAAATACATTTAACACATAAGCTTTTATTACATTAAAAATACACCAATTCATGATACAACACACACTTTTTATGAATGCTTTATTAAATACACTTACAAAAAGTCTTTAGAACACCTGAGATTTCTCCTTACCTATTCCTTTACTTGTTTCCCCTTTCTCTATAAACATAGAACACACCATCATGTAAAAATCTATAATAAATTCTATGTTTCCAAACTTCAAATTAACTTAAGAAAACTTTTCTTGGCCTTAAAAGACACTTTATAAAAATGAAAAACCCCATAAATGAACACTTACTTACAAAAGGCTTACTATTCACATCAACACCTTTTCCTCAAATTCCTTCAAAATACACCTAGATTCTTGCTTCAATCACTATAATCAGGCTTGAAAATCATTAAATTATAGTTAAGATAATGTTTTGTTATGTTTAAAGGGTAAGGGAACAAAGAAAAATGGTAGAGAGGTGGTGGGACAATGGCATTAGGTGGAAAGGTTTAGGAAGAAGATGATATCTTGTCTTTCATTTGACTAACTATAAAGTTTTTAACCTTTATATAGTTCTCATTTTCAATAGCCATGTTTTGAACTTCCTTTAAATCCAATGGCATACAATATCCTATTTCATTTCTTATTCTTTATGAAAATTATTCTTCCCTTTCATAAACTTAATTGATATCCCTTAGGGTACATAAAACCACTTAGACCAAAACTTGAAAGGCCCCAAAAAAATCACACTTAAAAACTTTTAAAAAATCGAGTTAAAATTATGCTTTTAACTTTGTAAGATTTTTAGAAAATATTTATTAATATTCAAAAATTCCAATTCTAATGCCAATGGTTTATTTGCAATATTCGAGTATCAGGATATACCATTCTTAAGCCATTTTTTGCAAAAATAAAATATTTTACGATTTAGCTTTAACTAGGTTACTATTCTTACGACATTGATTTTAAAAACATAGGTTTTTAACCATCTTAATGACTTCTTTTTCATTTTAAATTTTTCCAAAATTATTTTATGATTAATACTTCCATTTGGCCATATTAGAGTAACTCAAGTCTTAGGAATACTATTCACATCTTAGGAAGTACTATTCATAACACTAGGATTCTTGAGTATTACATTCAGACAAGATAAAAGCTTTTTATAAAAATAGAGGTTTTAAAAATAAGAAGAATTTTTATCATTTTTTACTTTTTTTAGAAAAACTATTATTTTACTATGTAAAAGTAACCATTTTTAGTTAAAGCCAAAAATAGCCGTTTTCCATCTCAAAAAGGTTAGTTTATACAAAATGGCCATTTTGTTTAGCAAAACACCGTATTTATTGTTCACACGAGGAATGCCTATTTTACCATGTGAAGCACACATTTTGCTTTAACACTACTAGCTATAAAAGCTAACAATGACAGTTAAAAAAGAGGGGAAGGAACCTTTGCAATGGAAAACATGCTAAAGACTAAAAAATTTGAATTTTAGATTAAAATTTGATATTTATTAAGCAATTTCTTAATTCTTTTAAAGTTTTCTAAAAGGACTCTTTGAAGGCAAATTATACTCGATAATTTTTATGTCTTTTAATTTTTATTTTATTATTTAGCATTCTTATTTTTTTAAATATCATTTGCATTTTATTCTATCTATTACTTTTTTAATTTTGGTGTTTGTTGGATTAATATTTTCTTTCTTCTATGGTAGATATTATCATGATATCAAGAGTGCACATATAATTTGGTTTGATTTATCTTACTGATTCTTTTTAAAGAGACTATGTATATCTTTCTTTTTACTCAGCTTTCCTAGTTAGAATGTAATAATAGGTAATTTCCAAGTATTTATTGATATCTTATAAATTGCCATGTATTTTGCTATTTCCCTGTATTTTTCATAAATATTGTAAAAGGTACAAAAATTATTTTTTTCTCGTCAATAAAAATTAAACAAATTAATTTCTATTTAAAATTGGTATTTTGTAATAAAGTTTAGATTTTGATTTTTTAGAAGTCATAGCAATGTAAAAATACATTTTTGAAAAATAACATGTGAGGGCTAAAGTTCATAAACCAAGTAATAACATGTTTTCATATATGTAGAACATATATTTTTACAGGTTAAAAGAAAGGATGATAGAATAATAAGTTTTTTAGAATAACTAATACATTTCATGAAAAGTCTAAAAGAATCATAAAATACATTTTGCAAATGGCATGTGAGAACCAAAGTTCCTAATGTAAATAATTGACCAATTTGATCCATGCACTATTTTCAAGTTCTTTATCTTCTATGATTGGGTGTTTATCTAATTCAAAATTTGTTTAAGGAAAAAGATAAAATTATGTATTTAATATAAATTTCCATATTTATTTCTGGTATAAATAAGAGCATAGTTCAAGACCATTATTTGGTTTAGCCCTACAAGGTGGTTTCCTAACCAATGTTGGGTAGGAAACTACCTCCCTTGTAGTGCCCAATTTCCACTTTCCAGTTAATCAATTAGAAATAGCATGGGATTCCAAGAAATTCCTTATCTTTTGGGACTTGAAGAGTGAGAATTAGGTTTAGTCTTTTGCCATTTTAGGTTTATTGATTTCAAAAGGAAAGGATGTGAATAGTGGTAACTCCACTAGGGAGACAGTATGACCATGCTTTGAAAGTACCTCAAATAAATATGAAATTTTTGTTTTGACTTCATAATATTATCTTTTTTTGAAATTGCATTACATGTTATAGCCTTAGATTAAGTTAGGTGTCTTTTTAGCCCTTAGTGTGATTTTAAAACACAAACCCATTTTCATTCAATTTAAGGGAGTGTTAGAATAACCACCAAATCTAAGCCACATACCCTTATGGTATATGAAATGGTGAACCAGCCAATCATATGCTCATAATGAGATAAACCCATTATAGAGGGACCATACTTAGATGACCACAACTTACGTGGTCTAAATGAGAGCTCATGTAATGACCAATAGTAACTTTCATTAAAGTTTCCTTATAAAAGTGCATTATGTGTTATATGGGTCTGTACTCATGAAGTATGTTTAATTATTCTGAAATGCTAAACTATGTATTTTGGTTTAATTGAAAATATCCAAAATATACAAGCTAAAACTTATTCACGTACTTTAAATATGAGAGTAATAATGTTTAATCTTTTCACTAAATATTATTCGAGCATTTTAAGATCCCCGACATCTTATTGGTAAACACTCCTAGGAAAGATAACACAGATAACCTACATGGGAAATTACAAGGTTAAAAGGTTCTTGCATGTGTTTGCCATTATTGCATATTCATTTTGCATTTCATGCATCTGATTCATTAGAATTGACCCCTTATCTTGTAGTTATCATAGATTTCATGTAATTTAATTAGGTCTATGGTCAAAATGAAAGAACAACTGAGAAAAAAAGCTATTTCTATGACAATTAATTTAGAAATGGTAGGAAAAGAGATAATGCTGCTAATTCCATATAGGATATTAATGCCAAAATTGACTAGAGGTTTAACAAATTTGAAAAGAGGATGGCCACTATGCTAATAAAAGCATTAGTTAGAGTTATGCCTACCACATTGCCATCTACTAAGACTCATGAAGTTACACCTGCTACCCCACCTTTTCAACTAGTTATTTTTTAGGGGATTAGTACAAGGAAAGAAGCTAGAAGCTTAGGAGATCAAGATAAAGAGGCTACCATATACATTGATTCGGGATTTGATTTCTATAAAGATTCCAAAAAAGATGAAGGGAAGAAAAAGGTGGTAATTTATAAGGCCGTGGATCTAGTAGTGAAAGGATAAGAAGAAAAAATGAAAGCCACGACTAGGCTCTTTAGCATAATAAAGGGAATAAATCATAATGAGATGACTTTAGAATCTTAAGAGATGTTACCCTCCAAGTTCAAAATGCCAAACTACCAAAGTTCAATGGGACTACAGTTCCAAGGGCACATATTAAGCAATATGCCACTATCATGCATGGCATAGAGTTGACTATGCAATATAAGGTAGCTTACTTTAGGCTGACTCTCTAAGTGAGAGCAATTGACAGGTATCATAGGCTGGAGAAGAAGGCAAAAAAAGATTAAGGTAGAATAATAGAGGCTTTTATTAGTCAGTATAATTTTAGCATTCGCATAGAGGTCATAATGAAATACCTTGATTTACTAAAATAAAGATCCAATTAGACCTTTATAGAGTACTTGACAAGGTAGAGGTTAAAGGTTTTGGAAATAAGGAAGAAGCTAGATACAACATATCACATCAAAATGTTTATCAAGAATAAAAACCCTTATTTAAAGGATAGGCTTAAGGTGAAGGGATTTAAGGACTGGGAATCCCTTAAGGATGTTACTATTAACTTAGAGAAAGAGCATATAAAAGTAAGGAAGAATGAAAATAATTTCAATAGAAGAGGGTCAAATTTTAGGTTCCATAAAAATAATGGCAATAGTAGTAGTAGAGGAATTAGAAAGACAATTGAAGTATTAGCCACTGCAATAAGGCATTACTCAAATGGGTAAACCTTTGTCCTAGTGTTTGAAGATTTTTTATAAGGAAAAAAAAGATTCAACCATTATAGCCAAGCAGCCTAAGGGCTAAGGATAGCCTAACCATATGGATAATCTATATTGCCATTTTTATTACACGTTAGACATGATACAAATCACTATAGAACCTTAAGTGATTGCATTCAGGATTTAATGACACCAAACTAGTTCTCAATCTAAAAAAGAGATGAAGGGTTAGTGATCTTACTTGAGTGTTCCTTTACCAGTCTTTATGGTAAATTCAGGTTTGCTAGAATGACATGTATATCAAGTTTTGTATGAGAATGAATACTTAGTGGTAGAGAAAAAGATAGAGGAAATAAAGAGCCTTCAGATAGTTAATGGCACTAAGATTTGGGCAATCAATAGTGAAAGTAAGCAAAATGAGGTCCAGGACTTATGGGTTATTTTGGATGCTAAAAAAGGAAGACGAGAATAAAGCAGTGATCTTGATTGGTTGGGTGATCCTAAAGATTGAGAAAAAACCTACTCCCTCTGTGGTAGAGAAAGAAGATGTGACACCACTTACCTAATTCGATCTCTAAACCCGAATAAAGAGTGGCACACAAACTAATATCTTAACTTATAGAAGACCATTATAAAATTAAACCTTAATTAGAAACAATTCTTACACTTTATAAAACTATTAAAAATATGAATTATCAAAAAAGTCATTTTGTGGGTACACTATTAGGTTCCTTATCTTGCAAATTTGGTAGTATAATAGCTATTCAAGGACACTATCCCAAATAGTAACCTACCAAAAATAAACTTCTATATAATTCAAACATTACACCTCAACTTCATGATCCTTCTAATAACTCTAAGATATATAATCTATAACTCAATTAATAAACTACAAGGAAGAGATATCAAACATGAATAAAAACATCTGTAGATCTTTAATTATGTTTACTAGCTTAATTTAAAAGAGTTATAAAACCATTTGTAATACATGTTTGCCCATGCCATTATACATCACATAATATATACAAAGATAAGTAAAATACCAAAAGAAATATTCTCTTGGTTTGCTTCTTATGAATGAAGCTTTTTCTTCAATATGATCTTTTGTAAAACCCCCTACTTGATCCCCTCGGAGACCCTATAGGTGGTGTACCTATCTCTATCCTAAAACATTCACCCTATGTCCTCTCAGTATTATTTATGTTGAGTCATTTGTCACATTTGTTTACTAGATCACTCTACATAAGATTTATAGCTTGTCTTAGTTTAGTTCTACTAATATGCTAGCTTAGGTGATTATAGGCCATTGTCAAATAGAAGAAATTTTGATAGCATAATGGCTACCCAGGTCCCATGCCAAAATTTAATCAAACTTTTTTAACACTTCTATAATTATAATCTCCACTTGGATCCATCTGGTCCTATATTTAAATCCTAACATCAGCCTAAGCACATAACAAATGTAAGCCTCAAGCCATAAATAAATCAGACATGCACACACACACACACACATATATATATATATAGAGCCTTAGGCTCTTATCATTCATCACCATCAGAGGTACAGACAGCCATACATTCATCATACTCACATGTATGTGCACACTTTACTCACATTCATAGGCATTAAGTAGTCAACTTACCTTACATGTCCACAATTTAGATATAAGTATAACTTTACTTCTACTTATGTACATAGATGATAAACTATGCAATAATTACATTAATCTTCTCTGCAGTCCCCTGAACTGCTGTCCTTAAGTTTTACTCGGTAGGTTCCTACTGCTATGTACCTGCACACCAAAATAGGTACGCTGAGTATACAAGATACTCAGTGGTGAACTAAAGTAGTTTAATCATGACATGCTATTATTATCCTTTCCTATGTAGTTTATGGTATAAATTACTTAATTAGATACCTTAGTTATGCATTAAGACAACAAATTACCAATATACACCTAAGATATTCCTAATGTCTAAAATATATATATTCTCAAGTAAAATAAGTCATTTGATCCCAATTTTAATATTATAGGTGAGCATGCTTTTTTTAAAACTCTATCATTCACTTATATATAGAATAATTACCCAAATGCCCTTTATATTATCTCTTATTATTTGTTAAGGAAATTCTTTAATTTAATCACAAACCTTCCCACTTAAGGCTTAATATGCTTATTAATTAATTTATTACATTGGCCTAACTAGAGAGACAACACTTTAAGACATTAGATCTAGAGGGAAATATATGGTGTAGTGGTCCCTATTCTGGACCTATGCTGCTGCACCAGCCTGTATGCCATAATAGAGATTAGCCATAGCCTCTCTAGACACAATAAAATACTATGTGACATAATGGAGATTAGCCTATGGGCCTCCCTAGCCATAATTAATTATACATCTCTAGGTGACATAATAGAGATCAGTTAGTAGACCTCTCCAGCACTAATAAAATACTCTCAAAGACTGGGTGACATGATAGAGATTAGTCTATAGACCTCTCCAGTCACCAAAAAAGCTAGCAACTGCAAAACCCTAAGTTGACCGGTAAACCCATCCAGTGGGTGTCTAACTAATGGGCCAAATCATTTAATTTTAGTGTAATTTATTACCAAAAACATTTTTATAAAATTTAGATCCCAAAAATAGACAGTTAAAATTTTATCAAACACTTTAAAATTTTTTTCAAATTAGTACAGCCACTTTTTGGCTTTACCAGGTAAAATCTCAAAAAAAAAAAAATTCATGTTTCTAGTTGCTAAATTATTCTACCCTCTATCAGTAATTTTTATATATTTTTACTTGAAAAGACCATTTTTTTCTATCCAGTGGCATTTTTGGTTCAGGTAGAGGTCCACTGGACAGTTAAAGGTCATTGTGACCATTTTTAGAACCAACCTTCTAAGACTATTTTAAGTCTAAAATTGACTTAGGTTTGAAATGTTCTTTCAAGATTGTTTTCCTAGGCACAAGGCCAACTTTACTGGGGCCAAGTTCATGGCCAATTTATGGGCATCCGAGCCTCTAAACTAGGCCAATTCCATGGCCATTTACAAGATCCATAACTAGCCTTCCAAAGGCACACTTAAACCTCTCTTTTATACCAATATTTCATGCTTAACTTGTTAGTTAATTCAATGTTTCCTTACCCTCTCAAGCTTAAATTCATGTGTAAGTCATGGAAAGTATAATTTTTACATTTGACTAATACCCTAACCAATGCCTTAACCATATTCAATATAAGAACAATCTATAAAGCATCCTTAGTACCATTAGTGAGTTTAAAGCATTAACCATCAACCTAGGCCAATTGTCTCGGGTACTTGCAAGGAACAACCCAAGTTTCCATTCTTTACACTTAACAACTTATTTGCACATGCGATAACCCCAATTACATGCAATCACACTTCAAATCAAGCTAATTCACCAAGGCACATGCCTAAAATTTAGTTAACTTACACCAAATAGCTTACGGGTACACACACACGATTCATATTCAATAGTATTTCTTTGACCAATTTCACTCATTACTCACACTAATCATGCTTACTACTATCCAAAATCAATATAAGTAGTAAGATTTTCCAATAACTCACCATGAATAGCCATAATTCCAACAAGTAAATGAAGGAGATCACACATAAGCTCACAATAACAAGCTGAATTTCAACAATTCCTTAAGAAAATTAGCACCTTTAGAGATGAAATTAACCTTAATTATGACTTTCTAGCCCTACTAACTGAAGATGAACTACCCCATACTCTCCTAAGCATGAGAAAAAGGCTAAAGTTCACATACCTCAAAAGAAAAGGGTGAAAACTCCTCAAGTGCACACACTACCAGCCTACAATGGTAAGCTTATTTCCCTTTCATAAGCTCTAATTTGGCCTCCAATGGCCACCAATGCCTTAATTACAACTATACACAAGTCTTAGACACCTCTTAGCATAGTTTAGTAACTAAAAGGAAGGAAGGAAAGGGAGGAAATTCTCAAAATTCACCTTACTCTCCCTATTCTACATTGTCTAGAATGTGTCCCCTTCCTTGAATTTTATATCATAATTGGCTATTTCTTTTGGTGTGATTCTTATTCCCAGTGATGCTTGACATATAAGAAGATTTTTAGGAACTAGAATTAGCTCAAATGATGGCCGAAGTAAAAATTTATGGAGATTTTGGTGGAAGGGTGG
>CANXYI011284606.1:0-12911 GCA_948208565.1 Hura crepitans | reverse complement strand
GTTGATGATTTGTTGGATATTGGGAGGTTTACATGTTGATCCTTGCTATCCATTAGAGATGTTTGATGTTGATTATTTGTATGTTAAGAGGTTTACAGACTGATCCTTACTATCCACTAAAGTTGTTTTTAATCATTATATGGATATTAGGAGGTCTATGAATTGATCTTTCCTATCCATATAGTTACTTGCTATTGATTTGATTGGGATATTAAGAGGTCCATAAACTAATCCCTACTATCCCCTATCTAGTATTGAGAGGTTCAAGTGAACTTATCCTTATTATTAGACTAGGCTAATGTAGCGACCAAGGTCTAGAATGTGGACTACTGCACAACTTTTTAGTTCCCTCTTAATTTAGTGTCTTTAAGTGTAGTTAATCTAATCTAGCCTATTAAATTAAGTTAAATTAATGTACAGACCTGATTGATGTCGAATCACTAAATGATTAAATTGACTAAAAATACCACAATGGCATAATTGTAAATGAATGAACTAGGAGATAGAGTATTGGAATTAATGTCATTTGTATGAATTTATTTTTCTGCATTGCATTATACACTTATAGCCTACTATTACACTTGAGTGATTGTATATGACATGTTTTAATGCATTGGATTCACCACTTAGTTTTATACTTAGTGTACCAGTGTTTTGGTGCACAAGTTGCAGAGGTAAATAGTCTAGCATCGGGGTTCATACTTTGTAGCAATATAGACACTAAAGGGTATATAGATGTGTTTTTTTATGTTTTATAAGCACTCATGTAAGCATTATAGGTTATGGTTTTAGCATGCTTAGAAGCTGTTAGTGTGTATATATATTTAAAGAGTATGTGTGATGTATATAAATAGGCTGTTTATGTAAATGATTTATTTCTATGGTTCTGTGATGATTGTGGGCCTGAGGCCCTATGTGATTATGAGAGTTTGTTGATATTAGATGAGGTTATTAGGGGGACTAGAAGGGTCCAAAAGAGGGTAGATTGATAATAATGATATTAAAAGTGCTTTTACAAGGGAAAAATTTTAAAATGTCACCCGGGTAGCCATTATGTTGCCCAATTTTCTATAAACATGTTAAATGTCTACCAAATGATTTTTTGGGTCTATATTACCTTATATAAGAATAGTTAAGGGATAGACTGAGAAGTTAAGCAATATCTGATAAATTTATTAAATAGTCTATAATCGTTAAGGGATACAGACCTGGAGCAATTTAAGGATGGGTGACCTAGAAGGAAGTGCATTCCCTATCGTGTTTCTTCAGGTGTCTAGTAGGGGGCGTCACTTTGGGTGGTACCAGAGTATAGGTTATATGTTCCTAGGTATCCTACATGAGTGCTAGTGTCTAGGGTTATTTTTTCTAAACTACTACACTGTTAAAAGGCTGATAAGTCCTATTTCTTTTGTAATTGATCAAGATGAGTGATCAGATATCGAAAGATTAGGGAGAGCAAATGGCTAATTAAGCCCCTACAATAGTTCGAAAGGGAGCTAGTAGTGCAGCCATACTAGAACCTAGTGACGTTACACAATAATAACAGCCACAAGTATAGCCATAAAAATGAGAATCCCTAGCACTGTTATAGTAGATAGTGGATTTGCTAAGACATACTTTAGCACTTGTTATTCCACCTCCTCCACCAACTACAGTACCTCCCCCACATCAAGTTGCTTTATAGAAGACACCTTTAGAGAGAATAAATAAGATGGAAGCTATAGATTTTTTAGGTGCAAAGGAGGATGATGAAGCTCAAATAGAGTACTGGTTAGAAAGAACCTTTAGAATCCTAGAAATAGAGGAAGAAAGCTTACAGTGTATGACTTATCTTATTTAGGAAGAAGCAATTCATTGATGGGATACCATTAAGAAAAGGAAGGCAACAACAAATCTCACTTAGGAGTTTTTTTTTTTAAGAGTTCAAAAGAAGATACATTCCAAACTCATACAAAGATAAGAAGAGGTAAGAGTTTCTAAATCTGAGATAGGGTAAGAGAATAATATCAGAGTATGAAAAGGATTTCACTAGATTGATAAGATATGATGAGGAGTTTATCCCTAATACAGAGGAGAAATGTAAAAGGTTTCTAAAAAGGTTGAATGTGGAACTGAGAATGCAAATAGCTAACTTGAGGGTTATAAATTTTGTAGTATTAGTAGCATTATCATATGATATAGAAGAAATGGTACATGAAAAGAGGGATTTCTTTTAGAAGAAGAGATAGTTCACTATTAGGCAGTCTAGTGTAGCCTTAGGTGGTAATAAGAGATGAAGAGAGGCACAGTCATAGCCTTAGTTAGTGAACTAGGCATAGAGGCAAACTCAATCTCAGAGGTTTGGGCAGGCTTCTACTGTTAGGCCTCAACCACCCTCACGAGCCACTAATGCTCCAATACCAGTAGCTAATAAGAATGGACCCTTAACTTGTAATACTTGCAATAAGAGACACTAGGGCAATATTGGTTGAGTAGAAAGGAAGAGTGCTTGACTTTTTATGTGCGAGATCATTATCAGAGAGAGTGCCCCTAGAGATAGATAGAGGGTAAACATACACAGGCATCTGCAATAACACCTCAAGGTAGAGGATAAAGATAGGGTAGAGAGAATTAGCCTAGTGCTAGTCAGGGGATAAGGTTAAAAGCTCATACACTAGTAAGGCAATATCTTGTCAGGGGTCGTGAAGAAGTAGCAGCCTTAGATGTCATTACTAGTACATTTCACATATTTGATTTTTTAGTTTTTCCACTGATAGATCTGGGATCTACACATTATTATCTATGTATTACAAAAAGCACATGATACAGGACTGGAACTTGAGCATATAAACATTGACATTTAAGTTAGTAATCTTATAGGGCAGAGTGTGACTATGATCGAGTGTATAGGCATTGTCCCTAGTGATTCATGAACATTTATTTCTTATTGATTTGATTGAGTTACCCTTCCATGAATTTGATTTGATCTTAGGAATGGATTGGTTATCAAAACATTGGGGCTATAGTGGATTGTAAACACAAGAAGTTGACCCTCTAAACTATAGAGGGATAAGTAGTGACAGTTATGGGTGAGAGAAACCTTACAGATAATCTCATCTCAGTTATTATAGTAAGAAAACTCACCCATAGGGGGTGTGAAGCCTACCTAGCATATGTCATTGACACTAATACATCCACTCCAAACCTTAAATAGATCCTAATAGTTTTTGAATTCTTTAATGTGTTTCCTACTAAGTAGTTAGGGTTTTCTCTATATAAAGAGCTTTATTTTGAGATTGAGGTGTATCCTGGTACAACTCCTATGTCCATTATGCCTTATAAAATGGCACTTACTGAGTTGAAAGAATTGAAGGTGCAATTAAAAGAACTATTAGGCACAGGGTTCATTAGACCTAGTATTTCACCCTAGGGAGCCCCTGTTTTATTTTTGAAAAAGAAAGATAGGTCACTCTAGATATATATTAACTATAAACAACTGAATAAAGTGATAGTGAAAAATAAATATCCTTTGCCTAAAATATATGATCTTTTTTACCAGCTGAGAGGTGCAGGTGTATTTTCCAAGATTGATTTGAGATCTGGGTATCACAAGTTGAGAATTAAGGAAGCTAACATTCCTAAAACTACTTTTAAGACTCAATACAGGCATTATGAGTTCCTAATGATGCAATTTAGGCTCACTAAAGCACTAATAACTTTTATAGACCTAATGAATAGAGTATTTCAACCATACATAGATCAGTTTATTATGGAATTCATTAAAGATATCCTAGTGTACTCTATGACCAGAGAAGAACATGAAATACATCTCAAAGTTGTGTTATAGACTCTGAGGGAGAAAAGCTATATGCCAAGTTGAGTAAGTGCAAATTCTAGCTAAATGAAGTGGCTTTCCTAGGACATGTAATATTAGTAAAAGGTATTAAAGTGGACCTCTATAAGGTCAAAGCAGTATTAGAATACGAACCTCTAAAGAATGTGATAGAGATACGGAGTTTTCTCAGTTTAGCTTGGCACTACAGAAGATTTATGAAAGGATCTTCTATAATTGCAACACCTATGACTAGATTGATCAAAAAGAATGTGAAATTTGAGTACGATGCAAAATGTCAAGAAAGTTTTGATAAGTTAAAAAAGATATTAATAAAAGCTCCTATCTTGATTCAACCTAAATAGGGTAAAGACTTTTTTGTGCACAATTATGCCTTACTTAATAGATTGGGTTATGTATTGATGTAGGAAGGAAAAGTTGTAACATATGCTTCGAGACAGTTGAAACCATATAAGAGGAACTATCCTACTCATGACTTGGATTTAGTTGCCATTATTTTTTCTTTGAAAATTTAGAGGCATTACCTATATGGTGAGAAGTGTTATATCTACACAGACTATAAAAGTTTAAAATATCTCTTTACTCAGAAGGAGTTGAACCTAAGGTAAAAAAGGTGGTTAAAACTGATTAAAGATTATGATTATTTGATAGACTGCCACTTAGAGATATGGTGGTAGATGCTTTGAGTAGGAAGTTTATGGTAACCTTGAAATCTATAAATGCTAGACTATAACACATAGGTGAAGATGCTATTCTAGCTGAACTTCAAATTAAACTAGATTTTAGACAACAAATAAAGGAGATAGAAGACAAGGATAAGCAACTAGCATAGATTATAGGTAAAGTTAAAGAGGGGAAGGCAATAGGGGCTTGAACTAAGTGAAGATGGATATTTGTATTACCATGGAAAGGTTATGTGTACCTAGTACAGTTGAATTAAGGTTATAGATACTAAAGGAGGCATATAAAGCTCCTTATTCTATACACCCTTATAGTACGAAGATGTATTTAGACTTGAAGTCTCAATACTGGTAGTCAGGTATGAAGAGAGATATAACAAAGTATATGGCTAAATGTGTAACATTCTAGTAGGTAAAGCTGAACTTGAGGTTCTTTCTAGATTGCTATATCTTGTAGCAATACCAGAATGGAAGTGGGAAAAGGTTACAATGGAATTTGTAATAGGACTGCCTATGACTAGGAAGAAGTGTGATACTGTGTGGGTGATTATTGATGGATTGACTAAGATAGCCCAGTTTATTCCTATCAAAATGGATTACTCACTAGAAACACTAGCCAGATTGTACATTGAAGAGATTGTTAGACTCTATGGTGTACTCATGGCTATTATTTCAAATAGGGACCCTCAATTCACTTTGAAGTTTTGGAGGAGACTGCATCAAGCATTGGGCACCAGACTGACTTATAGTATAACCTTTCACCCTCAGACAAATGGACAATCAGAAAGGATGATACAAGTGTTAGAAGATATGTTATGTAGCTATGCCATCGAATTTAAAGGTAGCTAGGACTAGTACCAGTCCTTAATTGAATTTGTATACAGTAACAATTATCAAGTTAGCTTGGGCATTCACTTTATAAAGCACTATATGGCAGAAGATGTAGAAATCCTTTGTGCTGGAGTGAAGTTAGGCAAAATAAGATTTTAAGGGTTGATCTGATCAAAGATACAGAAGAGAAAGTCAAGGTTCTCAAGGAAAGATTGAAAGCTATAACTGACAAACATAAGTCTTACGCTAACTTAAAATGGAGGGATATTAAATATGCAATTGGTGATAAGGTACTTTTGAAGGTATCTACATGAAAGAAAGTACACCGATTTAAGAAAAAGGGGAAGCTGAGTCCTAGATTTATAAGGCCATAGAGATTATAGAAAGAGTGGGACCATTAGCAAACATATTAGCCTTACCGCTAAAACTATAATAAATTCGTGAAATGTTTTATATTTCAATGCTTAGAAGGTACATACCAGATCCTTCCCAAGTAGTTCTAATGATAGACATTAAGGTACAACTAGATTTGAGTAATAATGAAGAACTAATATAGATTCTGACTCGAGAAGTGAAGTAGCTAAGAAATAAAACCATCCCCTTAGTTAAAGTTCTCTAGAAGCATCATAACACAGAAAAAGCCATATAGGAACTCAAGGAGTAGATGAAAAGTCAATATCTAAATCTATTTACTCCAAGTAATTTTGAGGATGAATTTTCTTAAGAGGGGAAGAACTATAACGTCTATAAGTCGAGACTTTAAGAACAATACCTCTAAGGCTTGAAAAGTGTACCTAAAGGGCTGGGTCACCTTCACAAAGCATAAGGTAGGGCGTATTAGTCATGAAACTTTGAGGGGCTTAAAAATGATGAAAGTGACATAATTTAAATATTTAGTAGAACTAATAAATTATTTTATGTCAAAATCTAGTGGGCCATAGGCTCAAATGGACTTAGGCCGAGAATGACTCAAGATGTGCCTAGATAGACCTAAAAATACCATATACCTAAAAGTAAAAAATTCCCCTGAGACCATTGGTGAATGAATATTTAAATTTTGAGGTTGTTTGCTATTTTTCTTAAAATTTAGGATATTTAAGTAAACTGAGGAAACTAGTTAATTATCCTATTAATGGAATTTGTTCATGAAATTTTGTGAGGCCTTAAAGAGGCCTAATTGAGGATTTTTAAAATTGAGACACAATTTTTTGAGATTCAAGTGAATTTTTAAAATCTTCTATAGTTTCAACTAAAATTGAGTAATTTCGAGAAGCTTAAGTGACATGTGTCAAGACGAGAGCTACCTATGGCAACTATAAATACCCTCTTATGCCACCTAAGCATCAATGTGGTAAGACCACTCATCACCTCACCTTTCCTCCCTATTTCTTTTCTCCACCACTAAAAAGCTTCTCTCTCTTTCTCTCCCCTATTTCTATGGCTTCCCAAGCTTAATTCAACCTTAAATTGTCACCAAAAATTTATTTGGTTAGGTAAAAATTAGTCTTTAAAGGTTTAAGGCATCATAAACACCCCATATAATTAAAGAAAAATTAAGAAATCATCAAGTATACATGAAGTGAGATTGAAAAATCAACTTTCAAGTGTAAAGTGTTTTTCCTTCATTTTTATTTCCTTCTAAGAGAATTTCATTCTTCTAAGGATGCTATATCTTTAGTTTTTGATTTGGAGGCTTGTAGAATTTTTAAAGATTTTTCTAAGGCATATATATGTGTATGGAGGACAACGTGATGGTGGAGTGCAATAAGGGAATTGACAAGCAAAACGTGTAGAAAAAGCCTTGAAAATTAGTGAGGTATGTGAATTTAATGCATTTAAAGGATGCCATTGTTAATTTAGGTATGGTTTGGGTAGAATTATTTTATGGAACTTAAGGTTTGTATGGCTAAAGTATGTGTACCAGGGAATTAAACTTGTATTAATGTTATTTATGTGTTGTTTGAATAATTTGAGTGATGAATTGGTGAAAGGAATGGATAGAAGAGTAATGGTTCACTTTGCTCAAAAGGTTGTGTATATGTGTATGGGTTGTGTTATAGTTTGGTTTATGTAAGGAATTATTAGCTATTAATGTGTATGATATGGAATTTAATGGATTATGTATGTGTATGGTGAGAAAAGGAATACTTGACGGTGTTACCATGAGAGGCCAAGAGGTGCCATAAGGTGCCTTGGGTTGCAATGTGTGTGTATGGCATGGTAGCATAGGGTGTGTTATAGGAAATAGTATGTTAGGGGTAGAATTATATGTACATATAGTTAATTTGATGGAAAAATAATTGTAGGCATTTGTTCATGGTATGGCTAAGGCATGTGTAAGGCATGTCAAGGCTTAGGTTGCATGATATGTGATGTGTGTGTATGTGTAGGTATGCCTGAATAATACCATTAAATGTGTATGCATGATTTAATATGGACAAAAGCTTGTATATGGCTATTAACAAGCTTTGGCTAAGAGGTATATAGGGTAAGGTAAGCATGATTTACATGTTATGGCATGGTGTGTGTGTGAGAATAGCATGGCATATTAAGAATCAAATGTGTGATGTGAGATTGGCATGAGATAGATGAAAATGTGTGAGTAATATGGCATGATAATGAATATATAGTGATAAGGAATTAAAGTTGAAATTAAGCTAAAATGTGAATTGAAAATGGTTTGAAATGGAGTTGTAAAATTGGCCTAAAATGGAACTTAAAATGGCATGTAATTGGACCTAAAATTGGGATACCTTGTGAAAATTGTATGTAATGAATTTAAGGCCATTTTAAGGCATTTGAGTTGTGCTAATTGATATGGCTTTAGGCCGATGGCAATGTGTGAGAATAGATGTAATTGGCATGGAAATATGCTAAGGAAAAGGCATGTTCTAGACATGTAACTGTGTTCATAAAATGCCAAAATGACCTATAACTGTCTATGAAAATTATGCACTGGAAATAGCTTTGGACTTACACATGATTGGACTTAAAATAATGACATAGATTAGACTTAAAGTGGACCTAAATATGCCTAAGGAAGTGACCTAAATTGGCTTAAAAAATAGACCTGTAATTATTCGATAGGACAAAAAATGACATATAGCTATCTAGGTCAAATTTCAACTATTAAAATAAATTCATAATTGTCTATTATTCATTTCTAAATATTATAAAATAATTATCAGTAAATATACAGACATGAAAAAAAGATAGATGACCCATTAGTTAGACACCTATTAGATGGGTTAATCAGTCAAACTAGTGATTAGCAGCTACTAGATGTTTGTTGATGATTTGTTGGATATTAGGAGGTTTATGAACTGATCTGTACTATCCATTAGAGATTTTTTATATTGATTATTTGGATATTGAGAGGTTTATGGATCTATCCTCTGGAGTTATTTATTAATGATTATCTGGATATTGAGAGCTCTATGGATTGATCCTTGCTATCCATAAAGTTACTTGCTATTGATTTGATTGGTATATTAAGAAGTCTATAAACTAATCCCTACTATCCCCTATCTAGTATTAGGAGGTTCAAGTGAATTGATCCCTAGTATCAGGCTAGGCTAGTGCAGCGGTTGG
The DNA here is from genome assembly GCA_948208565.1 of Hura crepitans. NCBI lineage: Eukaryota > Viridiplantae > Streptophyta > Magnoliopsida > Malpighiales > Euphorbiaceae > Hura > Hura crepitans. The sequence continues at coordinate 3,977 of CANXYI011284606.1, read as the reverse complement.
GGTACAGAATGTGGGCCATTACATAACTTTTTAGTCCCCTCTTGGTCCAGTGTCTTTAAGTGTAGTCTATCTAGTTAAGCTTACTAAATTAAATTAAATTAATGTACAGACCTAATTAATGTCAAATCACTGAATGATTTAATTGACTAAAAATACCTTAGTGTCATAATTGTAAACAAATTAACTAGGAGACAGAGTATTGGAATTAATGTCATTTGCATGAATTTAATTTTTTGGATTGCATTTATACACTTATAGCCTATTATTACACCTGAGTGCCTACTTATGACATGTTTTAATGGATTAGATTCATCATTGAGTTTTATACTCAATGTACCAGTGTTTTGGTGCATAAGTTGTAGAGGTCAATAGTCAACCCTCAAGGATTATGCAATGTAATAGTATAGACGGTGAAAGGTATATAGATATATTTTTTTTATGTTTAGTAAACACTCATGTAGGCACTATAGGTTATGGGTTTAGCATGCTTAAAAGCTTCTAATGTCTGTATATATTTAAAGAGTATGAGTGATGTATATAAATAGGCCGTTTATCTAAATGATTTATTTCTGTGGTTTTCTTATGATTGTAGGCTTGAGGCCCTTTTGTGATTGTGAGTGTTTGTTAATATGTGATGAGGTTATTGAGGGGCCCATAAAGGTCCAAAAGTGGGCAGATTTATAATAATGAAATTAGAAGTGCTTTTGCAAGTGACAAAAATTTAGAATGCCACGTGGGTAGTTGTCGTGCTGCCTAATTTTTTATAAATATATTGAGTGTCTATCAAATGATTTTTTGGGTCTATTATACCTCATATAAGAATAGTTAAAGGATAGATTGAGAAGTTAAGCAATATTTGATAACGTTATAAAACAATCAGTAAGTGTTAAGGAGTGCAGACCTTGAGTAATTTAAGGATCAGTGACCTGGTAGGAAGTGTATCGCTTGCCAATTTTCTTCAAGAGTCTAATGGGGGTGTCACAAGTTTGCATGACTCATCATGGATCAAACCATGTAAAGAAAAGTTCGATTCATCATTTTAGATGCACAATTATGTTGTTTTGTATATGGAGGGGTCCATTGAGACAGTATTCCATTGTCTCTTAGATAACCTTAGAATTCTTAACTCAATTATTCACCACCTCGATCTGATCAAAGTGTTTTAATACTCTTGCTACGTTGTTTCTCCACTTCATCTCCAGATTCTTTGAACTTTTCAAATGCTTCAGACTTGTATTTCATAAAGTACACATACCGATATCATGATTAGTCATCGATAAAGGTAATGAAGTATAAAAAACCTCTATGTGCATAAGTAGACATTAGACCATGCACACCTATATGTATGAGTTCTAATAGTGTACTTGCACGTTCACCCTATCCAAAAAAGAGCTAACTTAGTCATATTGGCTAATAATCAAGATTCATATACATCATATGATTCATAATCAAATGATCCCAAACTACCTTTGTTATGTAGCTTGGTCATGCATGTCTCTTTTATATGGCTAAGACGACGGTGCCATAAATAAGATGGCTTTATGTCATCTAATTTTAGTCTCTTGGTATTTGTGTTATGTCTTTCTTTACCATTATCCAAAATATAAATTCTGCTAACATTTAAACCTAAATAATAAAAAGAACCATTCAAGTAAATTGAACAACCTTTGTTTTTATTAATAAAAATTTCAAAACCTTGTTTATCAAGATAAGAAATTGAAATAATATTTCTAGATGAAGAAGGAACATAAAAATATTGATAAAAAAATACAAGTCTAGAAGGTAAAGACAATTGATAAGTTCCTACAACTCATGTTGCAACCGTTGCTCTATTTGCCTTACATAGGTCTATATCTCCTTTATTTACCTTTCTACTACTCCTTATTCCTTTAAGTGTAGAAACTAAGTGATAACCACATCCGATAACCAATACCCATGATTTGTTATCTAAATCAATATTAGTTTTAATTTCAATCATATAAATACTAGAAGTAGAAGCACTATCTTACTTTTCCTTCAGTTGAGACTCCTTGAAGGCTTTTCAATTGTGCTTTCAATATCTAATCCTTTCATAATAGAAGAACATGCCCTCATAGGTAGTCATCTTTCTAGCAGTAGCAGTAGGAGGTGTAACAACTACTTACTTCCCCTTCTTCTTGCCTAAACCACCTTGGGCATTAGTAATCTTCTTTTTGTTCTTTTTTTTTCTTCTTCTTACCTTTTAGAAGAAGTCAAAAAACTGATGACCATGACTATTTTGGACCCCTATTTCGTAGCAGCCCCCTCACTATTCTTCAACATGTTGATCAGTTCAGGGATTATCATAGTGATCTTGTTCATCTAATAGTTAAACATAAAGGATGTATAACTATTAGGCAAACTTTACAGAATTAAGTTTATACCTAACACTATATCGATCATAAAACCTAAGCTAGCCAACTGTGACACCCCCTATGGATTCCCAAGGAAAACCTAATAAACGGTGCACTTTCCACTAGGTCACCCATCTTGAAATTTCTCCTATGGTCATTCATTTGACTTTTACTTATGCCACACTAGACAATCTTATATAAATCAAAAATAATTCCAGTTAGTTCCTATAATCCATTTAGGTTAGTGTCTTTGTGGTTCTACCATTACAGAGAAAATCTAACACATTCTAGTACCATATAAAAATTCGACAGCATAACGGCTGTTTGGGCCATTATCCCAAAATTTATATTCACTTGTAACACTTTAATATTATTAATCATATCTCTTGGACCCCTTTTGGTCCCCCAGGTATCATCCTATTAACCTTAGAAACTATCTGAAAACAATCATAGGCCTTAGGCTACAGCTAAAAATGTACATATATAGAGACTTAGGCTCACATCATCATTAAGCATCAATTTTGAACATACATGCACAAGGAAACTTAGAGGGTTATTTTATTTACATCCACAATTTATGCTTATTTACATACATTACATAAACAGAGCTTAAATACATGGTTTCTACCCAATTCCTACCTAGGTATATGGATATCCAAACTGTACAACATTTACTTCTCATTCCTTCTCAATTATCCTCTGAACTCTCATTAGGATGCTTCATGAGGCAAGATTCTGCTCTTGAGTACATGCGCACCAAAATAGGTAGGCTGAGTATACGAGATACTCAATGGTGAACTTAAAGCATTTAAATCACAACATTATGTCTTTCCATACCTATGCAATCTAACAATTGAGTTTATCTCATTATTTTATTCGGTTTAAATAACATGATGCCAAATTACTAAAATACCCCTAGGGCATTTATATATCATGAAATAACCTTTTTAACACACATAAATTATCTAAAGTAGTTATTTTGATTCATAGCATGCATATTTTACATTAATCAATTTATTTAACAACATATGTGTAAAATGACCAAAATACCCTTTAGCCTTAATTTTATTAGTTAGTCAAAAAAGGTACCCAATTATGCTTAATTCTTATTTCCATAATTATTTTGATTATTCACTTAATTTAATTTACTGGCCTGACTAGGAAGACAATGCTTAAAAACACTAGATCTAGAAGGAAAATAAACTAGTGCAGTGGTCTCCATTATGGACCTACGCTGCTGCATCAACAAGTGTGCCATAATGGATATTAGCCTATAGCCTCTCTAGACACAAGTAAATAATAGTTATATGACATAATAGAGATCAACTCGTAGGCCTCCCCAACCACAAATTAATATCCTCAACATCTGGGTGACATAATGGAGATTAGCCAGCAGACCTCTCCAACCACTAATAAATATCATCAACCTCTAAGTGACATAATAAAGATCAACCCATAGACCTCTTTAGCCACTAACAAAGTTACTACCTGAACATCAAAACACTAGTAGCTGCAAAACCTTTAAGTTGATCGGCCAACCCATCCAATGGGTTTCTAGCTAATGGGCCAAGTAGCTCAATTTAAGTTCATTTATTAATAAAAAAT
>CANXYI011284554.1:0-23616 GCA_948208565.1 Hura crepitans | reverse complement strand
ATATATATGTATACATACATATATAGATATATATGTATATGTTTTAACGAACTTGTGAATCATTCTCTGTAAGTTGTATACATTGTTAACAGAGATGAAAGACTTTTACTAATTCCATTTAGACATTTTATGTTCTAGGTTAAATAAGATATTCATTTGAAAAATATCTAAATGTCAAGAGAATTATGTGCAAACTAGCCAAGTAAATACAGCCTTTGAAAGGCGTTGTCACTTTCCTAGAATATGCGACACAAACATTAGTAGACCCAGCTAACCTGTTGTTTTGCAATTGCATCATCAAGATGTTGGAGTTCAAGGCGGTTTCGAAGATTAATATCCTCAAGTTCAAATAATGCCTTCTGTAAGTTTACCCTTTCCTGAACATTTTCACTGGTTTCGCGACTTAAAACATCCAACCATGAGAGCTCGTCATCTGCAGCTTTCTCAGCAGGTTTGACACTTAACTGGCATTCCTTCTCAGCCAGTTCCTTTTTCAAATGGCAAACCTCAATCTGAACGAGGAAGACTCTTACATTCTTGTCCAAATTGACAGCTGACAAATTTATCAAAAATTATTACATACAACAGCTTACCTGAAGATTGTCAATCATCCTCTGGTAATCTGACACATGGGAATCTATTGTGCCAATGTTTTTCTGGTAAAACAAGAGAGTAATTTTCAGCTTTATGTGAGCAACGTTATATATTTGCTGATCTACCTAATTGAGCCAATGAGACATAATAACATTCAGTTACAAAAAAAAAATGATGTTCTGACATTGAAAAGGAGGATGTCCAACATTCTAATCATGCATTCAAAAATCTTATTAGCTACTCACGAGAAAAGCAACTGGATTATGCTAAAAGCAAAGGACATCCAACATGGATGAAAGAAAGGATAGCATCTAAATTTTCTTTGTCACGCAAAGGGCATTACAGTTGAATCCCATGTAGCACAAACTCCACAAGGCCCATTTGATAAATAGATTTTTATTACTTCCATGGATAAATATGATCTTACCTGAATATGCGTCTTTATTTCCTTTGCTCGGTCTGCATATTTCAAGGTATTTATGGTGTGAGGATACTGACTGTCAGCAGGGGATATTGTAGCTACCATCACAGTCTGAGAATTGCCACTCAGACCATCTTTAAGTATGCGTGTTAATTTGCTGTAAGATATTGACATTAGATACATTACCAGGAAGGAATCAGGCTAAATTAACCACTAATAGCTTTCAGCAAAAATAAGTTAAAATGGTTGGAATAGTACCTATTGCGGTAAGGTACATAAGCAAGACCCTTCTTTTTTGGTTTCCCCAAGGCATTAATGCAGTTGGCTAAAGCAAGAAGGGAACGATTAATATTGGCTCCATCTCTTAGCTTTTGGCCTCCAATATTTGTCTCAGTAGCCCTTTCACTGCCAGCAAGATCCACAAGTGCAAGTTTGCCTCGCAAGACCTGATTCTGGTTCTTGTTTCTCTGCTTTCTTCTTACAATAATCTCCAAAACTGCATGTGATCTGGTTACATAAGAAAATAAGATACAGCACCATTGAGATGACATAGTGGCAGTTCTTCCTCATGCAGCACCTAGCAAATTCTAGCCCTTGTTTATATTTTTGTCTTTATAATTTATATCATGGAAGAAATCAAAGATTGCAAAATCAAGCAACTAAAAATGATAGATCCCCACTGAACAAACTCTTTTAAGGCATTTAACATTGACTGCAATCAAAATATAGCATTGGGAACTTCCATTGTAGATTCAGAAAGTCATTTCATGAGAACACTCTCAGGACTAAAAGAATATTTACAAACCGAGATGATGTTGCATTAGCTTCTGTGCTCTCTGTTTTCCTTCTACTATTTCCCAGGTTCAATAATTCGAGAATCTTATCGGCTGAATGGACCTGAGATGAAAGCAAAAATCACCAAGGGCTAAGAGGCGTTTTGAGTGTCATGCAATCATATAAAAAGGAAAATCCAAGGACAAGAAAGAGGCTTGTTTTCCAGGGTGTGGTGTGTTTGGGGTTTGCATGGGGGTGGGGACACAAATTTGCATGGATTATACAATAAATGGATTAATGAAGGAAGTGGAGGCACAAGAAGAAAAACTATACATAAGGAAATTTTTAGGGCAGCGGGGCAAGCGCCCCTGTGCCCCCATTGTAGATTTGTCCCTGCGTACAACTAAACCCTCATTATAGTTCTAATGAAAATATTATTCTAAAAAATTTTAGATGCTGTTGTCTTTAACTAGGTTGTTGAAGACTAAATCGTACTGAACACCATTAAATCGATTATACAGTGCATACATTAAAAACTGTGATAGTTAAAATCAGTTCAATAACCAATTTCAGGCATGAAAATAATACAATTCTGGCAAAACAAGCAAACTTTAGACCAAGTGCTCCAATTGAACAAGAAGGAAGAACGAACCTTGATGCATCTCAGTCCAACAACAATTATTCCCTGCTGCGGATCTTCTCGAAGTTCCAAATGGCCTGATGATTTCTCAAGCAAATCATAGATAACCTAAAGATTTGCACTAGTCAGAAATCACAAAAGTTGAGAACAAATTAGATGATCACTGTCTATCATCTTTAATCATTGAAAGACACCCCACCTCATTGTAAACTTCAAGATAGGAACAGGAGACTTCAAAATCATCAGAGCTCTTATCCTTTTTTATGAGATCAAAAATCGTGTGCAAACTGAGAACCATAAGTCCAGGATCTTGCTGGGTCCCAACCATTGTATATGTTTTACCACTGAAAAATTGCAACATGTTAAAAATAGATGGTACAGCCAATGATATTTCCTAATCGAACACCAAAACAAGATATTTCATGTTTTACAGTGCAGACATTGACCCAACCAGATATTCGTCCAAGTAATTGCAACTTTTGAGATGTCAATATTTCTTTTCCTTTGTGATTCTCAAAAGATCAAACCATTTCTCAAAATGTCAATAAGAATCTCAAGGATTCCCAACACTCCATTAAGGAGCAGAAAGCCTTTGTATAGGTTCGCATGTTGAAGAAAGCATCAATAACCACAATAGAAAACTTAAAATGATAAAAACAAAAGGATGTTGACAGAGAGAGATTAGAAACGTATCAAAAATGTACAAGCAGTAATAAAATATTGACAAGTAAAGCATGCCTCTTCAATACCTTCCAGTTGAACCATATGCGAAGACAGTAGCATTTAGACCTTGAACAACCCCACAGATTATAGAAGAAATACCTCTCTTGTAAACGTCCTGAAAACACTAGGTAAATAATATCAGCATAGAATCAAGATCATATATCACTTTCCCTAGTCTCACAACTGCAAAATTTTATAAATTTTCAATAAACCGTCAAGAAATCATATTTATACCATTTTTCAAACGCAGAATTATCAATTTCCAACAAATGAAACCGACATTACGTACCAAATTTGTACAGTCGGGACTAAAGGCGTGATCAAAACAGTATTTCTTCTCCTTGGTTCGATTCTGGATGCGATCCAGGTAATCTTTTGACAGGTCTGGATCCAGTATAATCACCTCCTACCAAGATTAACGTGTTCGTAATGAGAATCACAGTTTAATGAAAATTTAAAGAAAAAAATACGATTAAATATCCAAAAGTCAAACACCTTATTGTCATTAACACGAACAATATCGCGACCAAGTTCTCTCTCAGTTAATGGCCTGCACTTGACAGCAACCTGCAGACAAGAAATAACAGGAAATGAAAACTAAAGCATGCATACATACATAAAGGCCCATTTAACAATACCAAGAACTAACCGTGAGAGTTGTGGTTCTCTTTGTTGCAGGACCTGTAATGCTAGGCATTTTTCATCACCATTAACCAATCAACAATTCAAAAATAAAAGCTAAAAAAGATTCTCCAGCTCGCATAACAAGCTCAAAAACCCCAAAACTCAAGCAAAAATCCTGATAGCCGAGACCAAGAGTGGAAACAAAAATCTTAAATCTTATTTATTAACACATCGAAAGAAACTTCAATCCGTACCGTACAAAACACATATTAAAATAACAAAAAGAGAAATCCATTTCTCATGGACTCCGCTAACTCACATTCTCTTAAAATCCCCGGAAAAGAAAAAAAACTCTCGAAGAGAAAGAAAAACACAGACAGCATTTGAGAGAGAGAAATGTAAAACAAAAACGCGCTTGTGCGGGGAACAAAGTAATAGGAAAATGAAAGAAATCTTGGAGATGGAAAGGAGGAAAGATACGGTGGTTGGTGGTGTATGGTAATTGTAGTGTGGTGAGTAGTGAGTGCCATGAAAGGCGGGCAATGACAGGGAAGACGAGAGAGAGAGAGAGAGAGACAACAAGAAGAAGAGGAGGATTCAGTCTGTATGTGAGCAGTAGGATAGTGATGCGATGGTGGCCGTTGGATTTGTTTTAAGAATGAGATGGTTGTTTGTGATAGGGATAGTTTTGGAATTTTAGGTGATGTTACTTAAATGTTGAAGACATGGGTTTGTTTTATTACCAAACTTGGGGTGGTTGTGTGGGGATTTACGGGTTTTCTTGTTTTGAGGAAATTGGGAGTTGGGACCAACGTTAGTTTTGTGATTGGGGAATGTTCCTGTGAGAAAATACGATTAAATTATTAATTTTTAAAAAATAATATAATTTTATATTTTTCTCATCCTGCAATGTTCTAAAATAATAACAATATAGTTTTATATCAAATCTTCATTCACGAATTTGAATTTGAGTATTAATTTCTAAATCCAAATTCTTCTATAAATCAATAAAAATTATTTGAGACATTTATTACATGTATTTTCCATTTTATACTTAAAAAAATTCAATTAAAAGAGTGAGAAATATTAATATTTGAGAGTATTACAGCAATACTTGAAGATAACATGGCTGAGTAAAAAACTGAACATTTTAGAAAACTGGAGGTAATTAACTATTCTTTGGATACGTGTGATAAATTAAAAAGGACTTTTAAAATGAAAGTAAAAGAGTAATATGTAATAATACTATTATTTTATTTTAATTTAGTAAAATTGAATTAATTGTATGTTAAAAGAAAAATCTATGAAATTTAAGGTAATAAAATAAAAATCGAAGGACTTGATAAAAAGAATGGAGTTTTCATTTGCTTTTTTCTGTGAGAAAAAAAAATGAAAGAGTTGGGAAGGATTTTAATGGAACAATATGTAAAAGAAAAAGGTATACAATTATATTGTGAATTGTAGGTTGTTCAAAATCAAACTGAAATAAAAAAAAATTGAATTGAAATTTTGATAATTTGGTATATTCGGTTTAGTTTTTTCAATTCGATTTTTAAAAGTAATTTCAATTTTAATCAGTTCGGTTAGTTATTGGAAAGCAAAAACCGAAAGAACCAAACCTATGAAACTTATTAAAACGACGTCATTTTGGGGATTTTATATATAAAAAATAAAAATATATAGAATTTCAGTTAATTCGATATTTAGGTTCAATTATGTATAAATATCAATTTTTTCGGTTTGGTCTCTATAAAAATTTTAATTCGATTTGATTTTGAAAATTTTAAAATTTTGATTTTTAATTATTTCGATTTGATTCTGAATCGAACCGACCGATTGAACACTCCATGGATGAAAATAGTTTTTCATTAGTGAATTATTTTCTTGATTAGTGTTGATTTTTGGAATCTTAAAGAATTAACTTTATAGAATTTAGTATTTCATAAATTCTAATAATTAATTACTATTGATTCATATGAAAATCAGTTGTTGCTAGAATCGGTTAATAATTTAATTATTTTTTTAATTAATTAGTATTTTTATTTTAATGATGTAATTATATAAAAAAATACATATTAATAAATCCAAAATTTCTTTGCACTTTCTTTGTCACGGGTAACATTACTTTCTATCTTCTTATACTTCTCAATTTTTAACCTTCGAATTATTTTTATTTTTTTTTTAAAAAAAGCATTATTTCGATAGACTTTGAAATTTTAACATGAATAACAAAATTTTATTAACGGATAGATTTATTGTTTTTCACTTAATTAAATTGAACTAGTAATTATTTTCTGTTATAAAGCAATGAAAAGAAAATTAAAATAGATCTTCAGCCAATCAGGAAATTACTAAGATGAGACGGAGAGGCAATAAATGGATCTCCAGCCACCGAGTTCACTCTTTGTTCCTTCACTCGTATCTTTGGAGAAGTTTATTTTAATACGGCCTTTCTCTTTCGTTTAGCATATTCTGACAGTTATAGTTAACTGTGTGTATTCGATCGATTTAATTTAAAAATTAAATAAATTAAATTTTTTATAAATAATAATTAAATCGATTGAATTTAATATGAAAAATCAAATCGAATTAACCGATTTTTTAATAAATCAAACTAATCGAATTTTTTTATTTTTTATTTTTTTTGCATAAAAAAGTAAAAAATGATGTTGTTTTAGGGTAAAAGTATGTAATTTTAAACGTCTAAAATAACGTCGTTTTGATAGTTCCGTTGATTCGGTTTTTCACCATCAAAAACTGAAATAGAATCAAAAAATTGAACCAAATAAATTAAATAGATTAAAATAACTATCAATCCGATTCAATTTTTAAATTCGATTTGATTTTACTGATCCTAGTTATTATGTAAGTTTTGAATGACCGACTTTTTCAATGGTCAAATGAGAATAGCGAACAATCCTTAGTCTTTTATTTTTCCCATGAGCCATACTCAACTTCTTCTTGTATAAAAAAAAAAAAAAGAACAGAATTGAAATATTTTATAAAGCTGTGAAGGTATTAATTGGCTTTAGACAAATCCTCTCATCGCGATGCACACACACAACACAAACATCAGGCACCCATCCCTCTTGAAGTGGGCATTAATTACTAGCTATTCAAAATCGAATTGAAATTAAAAATTAAATTAAAATTTTAATAATTTAGTTTATTCAGTTCAGTTTTTTCGATTCAATTTTTTAGAATAATTTTGATTTAATTGATTTGGTTTGATTTTTAAAGGGTAAAAATCGAAATAATCGAACTTATTAAAATAATATCGTTTTGAGCTAAAATGACATCATTTTGAAACTTTTATATATATATATATAATTTCGGTTAATTCGATTTTTCGATTCAGTTCTATATAAATATCGGTTTTTTCGATTTGATTCTTATGAAAATTTCGATTCGATTATAAAAATTTTAAAATTTCGATTTTTAATTTTTTCGATTCTAGATCGAACCGACTGAATCAACACCCCTAATATCAACTAAGGGCATTCAGTTATTTTTTATAATATATTAACATTTATTAAAGAAAAAAATGAGTACTATCATGATAGGTAGTAAACATAAATGAGAAATTAGTGATTATTTAAAGAAAAATAGCACTTGTGCTCAAATCAACGTTTTACCAACAAAAATTAATCTAATATAAATTTATATTTAAACCTTTATCCCAATGCTAATTTACTACTAATCATCTTAATTCATTTATTTTACCTAATAGAATTCATTAAAAGTTGTTTAATTTAACAATTTAAAACAATTGACAAATTATCGATATTCAACAACTGATAGTTAATAACAAAAAAAAAACTATACATGCTTTGTGAAAATTTATCAACGATTACTCTATATATATATTGTTATTTTTCATGTAGATAACATAGATAAGAATTATATACATATATTACGTAAAATTAATATTATAACTTCTTTAATTATTATTTATTTATAAGATTTTAATATATATTATTTTTTTGCAATAATTATAATCAATTTATTGATGTAAAAAAATAATTAATAAAATAATATTATAATCCAAATAAAAAATAAAATATAATTAATTATTAGCTGATGAAAAAGAGTTTCTCGACAAAGCTTTTATAACAACTGATTAAAAAGATAATTATTAAAATAGTTTACCAAACATATTTGAGTAATTATTTAGTATGAAACTTCTTCTAAAGACCTTTTTAAGTGTATTGTTTATTGTTAGTTTGTTTTATATATATATATATATATGTTATTCACCCTAATTAGATAAAGTTTATACCACATGTCAATATCATAAAAAAAATCTTTTTTTATCGAATTATATTCAATTTTTTTCCTTTTTTGACAATATGATTGATTACACTTTTGACTGTTAATAAGTGAATTAGACATTCATCTTTCGTTGATGTGGATGTATGTTAAATGTATACAAAATAATATTCTAATTATCTAATATACCAAATTTAGGGTTCTAACTAGATCAATTATTTTTTTTTAAAAAATACGTAGGAAAACGAAAGCAATTTATCTTTATCCATAGCTTTAATGCTTTAATTGTAACAAGAAAAACCTCGATTTTAAATTAATCATTAACTTTATTTCTACAATATTTTCTTATATAAAAAAAAAATTTTCCTTTTTCTCTAAAATCAATCATTAATTTTATTACTTTAATTGCTTAAAAACCATTGACATAATCATTCCACTTTATATACATGTGAAATACAGACCTTTATAATAACACAGAGAGTTACAAGCTGCAGGATTGATTCTTACACATTTATGCTTCACAACAACTGTGTCGCATCTCAACCTTGTTCTCTTCGAGCAATGGCTCCATGACGGCCTTCGCGCTAGTGGAGGCATCATTTTCGTTTACCATATCCTCGCTCTTCAGGAAAACCCCTGTCCAAAAGCATACAACTTATGCAATTTGTCGGATTAAAACCAAGTGAAAAAGCAATTCCAACTGTACAACAAAAGCATTGCAATGCATGGGTGCAGGAAAAGATTCGAGAAAGGGTTGGCGCTTAACAGCTTTGAGGCTCTCAGATGATTAGAGAAATCTTGCCCACAGATTAACAAGAGTGGTTAGCTCTCATGCACCACTTCTTTTCTGACGAGGCAATATTCTAGTGCGTTGGTACATGAGTTAGCTCTCATGCACCGAGTGTCAGGAAGAAATCTCCGATGTAAACATAAACATGTCTGGATGACAACTTTTACATGAAATTTTCAGGTGAAGTATAGATCCACACCATTAGAGAATTAACTACGGTTTCAGACCATTATCAACAAGGATAGTAATATTTCACCAATTCAATCATTAATTACATAGCTAAATGAATTATATAAATCAGCCAAAACAAATTATTGCTGAACTCATTTTGTAGATGAAAAAAGCAGCACAATGCTGCATTTCAATTTTATTGCCAGAAGATGTGCCACTGTCATATCTCCTAGTTACTGTACTATGTAAATGCATTCCGGCATCTAATTTTATTATATCCGTTTGGCTTCCAATTTTTTGTCTTTTTAAGAAAATATGAGGTAAAAAAATGGAGTAACAGAGAGTCCCCTCTCATGGAATGAGAAAGGGGAGCTGACTCAATCTCTAGAAAGAGAAAAGTGAGCCAGATTTTCTATTCAAGGCAATAAGATCTCACAAGAAGGGATATTAGTGGAATGAAAAATGGAATAAGATAAAATTAAAGAAAAAATTCATTGATGGATCTTAATAAAAATAAATTGCTTAATATCTGTAGCTTTTACCTATAAACCATATTCCAGCAGCAAGAAAGAACACAGCTGTTAGAATAAGTGCTGTTTCCCTCCAATCGTTGATGCGATCCTGCATTTGGCAGTCAAAAATATACCTAAATCCATCTGAAAACCTAAAAATAAACAGAAAGGATAACATAGAACAAATGGAGACTATACTGGTAACAAAAATAAAACTTCTGTCCGAAAATGTTGGTGGTTCACACGCACATGACCGTTAATAATCTTGCAAAAAGACTCAGAGGGTTGTGTTCTTAGGAAAACAGGAAAATTGAAAGGCAAAATGATATTTTCTGTCATATTAGCACTGGAGGATGAACAAGAAACAATTGTTTTATGTATCTGTTGTGATTCTTCCCCCCCACCCCAACCAAAAAAAAAATCTGTTATGATACGCATGGATTCTTCACAAAAATGGTTAAAAAGAATTCTGAAGCACACCTGGAGAACACCAACTAGCGGTGAAGAAGGCACATCGCCAAATATGTGGATTGAAACAGTTGAGATTGCCATAGATAATGGTCTCATACTAGATTTGACGCACTGAAGACAGACGTAGTTAACTGGAGCCTGCAGAAAAGGAACATCAAACTATTGATAAATCCTCATAGTGAAACAAAGCAACCGCATAGTGCACAAATGACTTCCCCATATCCACTCAACAATTTGAAAGTTTGCTGCATAAGCACTAAAGATTTTTGGAAGTAATATTTTTATTAATTCACTTCTGCAATTTACAAGGCATATACAGACTTATTTATACCTGAGTTAGTGGCCTAACTAGGAAAGTTTACAGGAAATTAATCTCTAGAGGTCAGCAAATCATATACTGTAATCATATGACTCAAAGAAATTCCAGATGTAGAAAACCCCAAAGCTACGGGTACGAAATAAAACATGCCATAAATTAACCACATAAAATTTATAGAAAGCTAAAACATTTTAAAAATACCACAAGGATCTGCAAAAGCATTTTAAGAATACCACAAGGTTCTGCCAAAGCATTTTAAAATGTAAAGAAAGCCACATAAAAATAGCAAAGATTTGCTATTGTAATACAAGAAAAAAGGCTATGGCATTTGCATAGAGCTTGAAGAAGCATTCACCACATTCTGATATGACAATGTTCACAGATAATAAATCAATGAACAATATCCATATTATTCTCCAATGTATTACCAATAACAACGGTAAGCAATGAGGTACTGAGCAGGGAAGTAAGCAATGGTGCAAAAGAGTTGAGCAGTTCAAAGTCCCATGCATTAACACAAAAATATCATGCATTGATCATGTAGGAGAAGAATATTTATTATGGTTTCCACTGATAGTCCGAAAGCGCATCATTATATGAACCAGAAGATGTGTAAATCATATCGATCAGAGGATGTTTTTTACATGCTCAAATATCATCAGTTTATTAAAAAGAAAAAAGGGAATTTCCCAAAGTGAAAATTTTGTTCGTGGAGATCAAATGCATTGGATGTCAATCAACATGGGAACAATATCTTAAGATAGCTATGAATTCAACCATTCGAGGTTCATAAACAAATAAAAAAACAAGCAAGCCAATCATGATTTGAGACACAAAAATTTTAGAACCCAATTCACTTGATAATAATTATTACCTGCGTGGCAAAGATAAATAGTTCACCAACTGAAAAGAGGACTATGAAACCAAACAAACTCCTTAAACAGAATGCACTGAAGCAAAAGACTGCACCGAGAAATGTCGCTCCTGAAAGAAGCTGTCATAACAGAAGAAGAAGACCTTGTATTACAGTAAACTTAAGTGAATATCTCTGCCAACCCAGAAAAAAATATGCAAGGGCTAAAATGAACCTCTTTATTTATGCTCTAAAAATAAACAAATTAATAAAATCTTCTGATAAAATATTATTTTATTTTATTATTGAGGATGAAGATTGTATAAAAGAGACATGAATAAATTACTACAGTCCATGAAATGATATAAACAATGTTTACAAAGAAAAAAATTGGACTTGATTAGAAATTCTTAACAGGGTATTAGAAAATGAAAAATTTAAAATCTCATATTTGGATTTAGTTTTTGATGATTACAACTTCGTTGAATGATTCATGAATGCTAATCAATACTTGAGACGAACTTGAACTGCTAAAAGGTGCAGTTTCAAATCCACAATTTAAAATTTGGTTGAATAATGTTCATCTCCTAATTTATCTTTCTATATACAATCTGAACTTAGACAAATCTTAAACAATTCAAACGCAATCACCTTAAAAGCATTAGAGATTGTAGCATTCATGAATTCCAGAGAGGAACTTGAACTGCTAAAGGTGCAGTTTCAGATGTACAATTTAAAATTTGGTCGAATAATGTTCATCTCCTAATTTATCTTTACATATACAATCCGAACTTAGACAAATCTTAAAATAATTCCAACATAACTCACCTTAAAAGCATTAGAGATTGTAGCATTCATGCAGTCAAGTATTAATCCTCCACCCAAGGTTCCAAAAATTCCACAAACAATTGTAATTCCTCCAAATACCATGTCTGCATTACTCTATCAAGAGATTCAAAACAACAAATGCACCATCAACATCATGAAGAACCAAATTAGATAAAAATAAAACTAACAAGAAGTGACAATGACAAATAGAGAATGTCTTGCAAGGTAAAGAGATATTAAATAAAAATAGAGAAAACATAAGAATTAGCAGAAAACAGTACCATATGATAAATATTATAACCCGCTTTTGGTCCCCAATATGAATATGCTCCAATGACAAAGTTATATGACACATAACCTGACAATTAAGTGACCAGTCAGTAACCTGACAATAACATATTCAAGCTCTAGTGGAAACAACAATGCAATCAGATACTAGAAATGGAGTAAGCTATTGGATATATATTATGAATGCCAATCAGATGAAAATGGAAAAGGAAAGGCACCTAGAACATTTACAACATATACTTTATCTAGCAAAAGCACTTTCATATCCTTCAAAAATCCTGATAATTGATGTAATATTGGTGGTGAATCCTTCAACCTGCCATGCAAAAGATGAGTGACAATTAAGAATAGCAAAATCATAAATATTATATTTAATCTTTCATGCTACATCCTCCCATTTTGGTTTGTGAAATAAGCATGAGTATAATAAAATTTAATAGTCATTAACATTCAACAGACTATTGTTAAAAGAAAAGGCCACTAGAACTTTCCAGTCCTTCAAGTTAAGATCGCCAAATAGGATAAATCTAGGCAACTCAGTTCACCACAATAAAATGCTGTGAATCACATCGTTGAAATTGATTTGATCTTTGGTTGTGTAAACTTTTATTAATACATTTGTTCATTTGAAGACTTGCAAGAATACATTTGTGCGTTCTATTATTTTTAAGTTGATATTCAACTTTTTAAGAATTTTTTTTTTTCATATTTTGAAGGAAAAAGGGTATAAAATGTGCATTACATGGGTACCGGTGCTAATAGGATTTAGAATGTGTATAGATGATAAATGGATAATTACAACTATAAAAACAGGTAGTTCAATCTTAAGCATATTAAAAACAGGCAGTACAATCTTAGAAGGTATCTCTTGAATGTTTTTGTTCATATTCTGAGGGAAAAAAATGTATAAACGTTTCATTATACAGGTGCAGGTAGTGTTAATAGAATTTATAATGGCCATAGATGATAGAGGGATAATTATAACTAACAATACAGTTAGTTCAATGTTAAGCAGATCAAGAGCAGGTAGGACTATGTTCATAGGTAACTTACCCATTGCAATCCTTAATCGGTGGTTAAATTAGGACAGGGTTCTCCAGTAAGTAACAGACCATTACAGTAATATGAACAGCAAAAGCTAATTATACTTGGGAATAGAAAAGAATAATAAGTTGCTGTGCACGAAAACTTCTATACTGTGAAGCTTTTGACTTCATTTATATTAGACAAGCCTTAGTGTCTCTGTTTATGTCTCCCCACTTGTTGAGTCTTTTATTTCAGCTTTTCGGACTTTAAAAAAAAAATCGACAGAACTCAAACCTTAATTACACAAACACAAAACACTTACTTTGAAGCCTTAACTGCTTGACTGCTGATACCTTCATAACTTTTATCTGTACAAGATAATAATGGTTAAAAGTCAGAAAGGGGACGATTCTTTTTACTATTAATGCCATTGAACAGATATAAGGAAAGAGAGAGAGATATAGTGTAATAAGGAACAAAGAGCTAGGCTTCATAGTCAACTAGCTTCAATGAGATCTGGAAATCATAATTAGCAATTATCAAGTGCCAGGGAGTCAGCAATATTGTCAGCACAAAATAATAACTTGCACAAAGCTAGCTAGCAAACATATCCAATTCTAGTGCAACTAGGTGGCATGATGCGTTACTCAACTCCTCTTCTTGGTCAACTACTTCAAATAAAGGCTCAATTTCTTTTTAACAGAAATATGTATTTCATGAATAGTAAGCTTGTTCACTGTCCAAATTCAGTATGCCTATAGAAACAAGCCTCTCATGCCAAGTGACCATCAGATTTCAAAAAGTTCAACAAAGCATGGCTGCTATTCAACAGTTGAAGCAGCTAGATTCTCCATTCAAGAATATTCGCATATCATTTTAGTTTTTATTGTACCATGAAGTTTGAAAGAAAAGGGGAGCATCGAAACCTTGAATTCCATCCAAACTTCTTGCATCTAGAAAGGTGTTTTTCCTCCAAAAGGTATCTTGCACTAAACCACAGACAATATGTTCTGTAAACCAAATATTAAAGGACTCCCTCCACATAAATATATCACTGTCATACACAAGATCATAACAGCAAAGGCAACATTGAAGAACTACAACAAAAAGAACAATGGGAACATGCAGAACCTTCAGTTATAGAAGCAACTGCTTCAATTGATGTCAATGCCTTTTTTGATTCAGCTGGAGCGAAACCTGGAGGTTGCATCAGGGTCAAACATTCAAAGTCCTTGAAATAGATTAACTAAGATTTTTAAAGCTAAGATGATGCCTCACAAGTAACATACCTTTCAGCTGCAAAGGTTTCATGACAAAACCAAGAACAGCAAATGGAAGCATCAGAAATGCCTCTCCCCAAAATGCATAGCGCCAATTGAAATGGTTCCCAACCTAAAACATTTCAAGAAAATGCAGAAGATGATTGACATTCATCACAAAGTTGAGCAGACCAATTGGGAAAACTGATAAAGCATCTCTGCTATCAAACTTGGCCAATACACTTGGTTAAAAGCTAGTTTAAGCCCTTTTTAACTTGTCATCAAAATTCATTAAGCCCTCCAATATCGGTTTTGGTGATAATCTCTTCTTTTCAAATTCAATTAATCATGCCAATCTTACAGCCATTAGGAAGTAATGTGCTCGGTCTGACAATTATCACACTGCAGAAACAAAGTATCAACATTTTAAAACCTTCCTATCAGCAAACCCTCTCTCTACTAATACTACTATTACTACATCCTCTCTTTCATTTAACTTTACTAAGCTGCACGTAGAGACCCAATAACAAGATACTGAGGTAAGGCTGCCTAACCCAAGAGCCAAATAGAGCAAACTGGGCATGAGACCAGGTCCACCAATCCTGGAAAAAACTGGAATTTCAAGTAAGACACCAACAAGGTGTCCTTTCATCAGATTTTTTTTTCTTGGTAAGTGTGCTAGAGGTGGTTGATGGACTTGACAAAGGACTCAGGTGTCGGCATTGTCTATTGAGGCAATGACTACAGTTATCATCTAATTGATGTTCGTCCTCATGGAGCTCTCCAGGAACCAATCCATCATTGACTATTGTTACTTCTTTTCTTCTTCCTCCTATGGGTCAAGAATCAAGAGAGGCATTTGACAGACAAGGAAAACAGGATGACTCCACTGAAGATGATTGACCATGCTTGTATTGCTCCACACCAGTCTACCAAATCCTTAAGACTAAAGTAGTTCGAGAAATAGAGACGTAGTGGAGGAGGAAGGAGTAATGCTGATCTGTCACTAACATATTGGTCCACAGAAATCATTCTATTATATTTTTCTTCCACCAAAAAGGAATTAAAGGAGCATGTATATTACAACCTCACTGCTGTCAGATATTTGTCCTAATTAGTGAAATTCGAAGAGAAAAAAGGGACTCTAATGATCAAAATTGAAATTGAAGTGCAAGACTTAATTTCATTCAAGAATTTAAAGAACTTAAATGGGCTTTTGGCCATTCATCAAAGAAGATAAATTTTCCCATTTTCAGCAGAAATGCTCTGCTAAGAGAATAAAATTAGCAACTTTTATAACAATAACTTATGTCAGGCATAAAAATTTTAAACATAACTGGTCATCGTGTAAACTTACAATTCCACCATAAACATATCCCAAGGCAACTCCTGCAGGTATGCACATGTAAAACGCAGCAAGCCAGGATGTTTTCTGGAATCACGAGAACAATTAAGTAAGATATATGCGCTCAGCTTTTATGGACTTCTTAAAAGGAGAAACTAGAATAAAATAAAACAGACCTGAGCAGCAGGAGCATTATCATCTATAAATGGAGCTGCAAGACTAACGAAAGAAGCCTCACCCACCCCAACCAGCCTAAAATGGAGAGCATTACACTTTAAGAAATCATTTTAAATGAAATACAGCACATACATAATTAAGAAGGGAACATCTTAAAAATACCAATATGTTACACTCACATGCGGCATATTGCAATAGACCAAAAATCAATTGAACTACCACAGCCCGCTGTTGCAAATGTCCAAACAGATAATCCAACTCCAATGAGCCTAAAGGGATTATGACTGCAAGACAGCAACTATATATTAGGACTTAGAATGCAATTTGGTTAAAAGTGATGACAACATATATGCAAATACCAATAAATAGACTATTTATAGCAGTGATTCAATATTGACTACAAAAAAACTAGAGTTAGACAGCTCAAAACAATAAGAGGTTTATATATACCTTGCTAATCTCATGCATTTTGATTAAAGATCCTGACAGACTTGTTGCAGTGCTGTGAATCTATAAACAGATTATGTTGATTTCCAATATTAACACTCCTTAATCACATGTGGTGCATTATTTCCTGATTCTGCATTTTCTGTGTTCCATGTCATTCTAGCTTCTGCATTTCATTCGGTTGTCTCTATTTTTCACTAAATTAGATTACATTGCATGCAATCCATCCATGCAAGAGAATGATAAAGCCATTGCCAAATTACAATCTATAATGTTTAAGGCACTCGGTCCCTAGTTTTAGAAGGGACTCCTAAATTCAAATAAGGCTCACACCCAGGGCTTTTGCTTATCTAACAATGCTTGCATCATTAACGTATCCTAGCTAGCAGTCCACCCATTTGGCCAAGCCCCCAGGTGATCCCAGCACCTACTGAAATACTTCCACACACTCAGCAGATAAAAACATCTAACCCAACAATAACTAACCAAATAATGTATGCTAGTGTTACAAGTTCTAGAAATAGAAAGCCTTTAATTTCTTATGCCCCAGCAATGCCATATTTTATTCTTTTGTAATATCTCCTAATTCTAGTAAACTTTTGAAAGAGAGGAAAAAAAACAGATTTGCAACTCAAGAAAAAGCAAAACCATAATTATGCTCTCTCTAGTCAACCTTGTGCAACACCTTTCAAATACAACCTCAATAAGATTTATTTCCACACTCCGAAGAAATCATCTAATTCCAAAAATACTGCAACTCAAGCAAAAGCAAACCCTTAACAATGCTCTCTTACTCAACCTTGGGCAACACTTAAGCAAACCAATCAGATTTATTCCCGCACTTTGGGAACCCCCTAATACAAAACACTTGAGAATAAAATGTATAATAACAGCGACATAATAATAAATAAATTAGAAAAAGAAAAAATCTTTAGCTTAGATTCTATCTCACAAAAAATCATATGACAGTTCCATCATAATTATGCTGTCAATCGAAGCCTTAGTAGATGCATTATTCAGGCGCTCACCTCTTTGCTAAGGAAGCGAAAATGGGAGAAGCCACAAGAAGTCCAACCATAAAAGCAGATGATAGAACACCATCCTGGAAATTACTTAAGTTAAAATCTCCCCTGAAATCAAAGCACATAGCAAAAAATTAAACCGAGAAACATAATAACAGAGCATGCTTGTAAAACAGCTAACTAAAAATCAGTATCCACACGTTGCTAAAATATGCAAATAAGTACAATCAGACATTCAGACTGCTTAAACCCCCTTTATGCAACATGCATGAAAGATTAAGAAAACAAAAGAAATAAGCGAAACGAAAGATCTAAGGAGAAAAGGGAAAAAAAATTACTGAATTCCGCCACCAGAAGTGCAAATTCCTTTATCATCACAAGTCTTAATACTTCCATTAACTCCATTGCTTGCTATGGCTCCACGATCCACGTAATTTAACATATTAATAACACAAAAAATCACAAGCAATCTGGAAATCAAAATTACAAACTATTATTTTGCAGCTGAATAGAAATCAAAATTAAGAAGTAATCAGCATGGAAACCCTATAAATTCTGCGGTACCTTATCGGAGTGAACCAAGAATTGGTGGAAGGTGAATCATTTATGGAGATCGGAGCCATTTCGGTGGCCGGAGGAGGAGATTGAGGAGGAGCAATGGCGGTGATGATAGGGATTTTTGACTGTTTGGTGGACTTTGAAGGAGTACGTTGCTTTTCATGCGCTCAGACAAATGGGATGGAATGAATAATTAATTTACCGTTACGTCTTCAAGCAAGTAAAACTTTCAAAAAAATTACCGTCGGTTAGTTTTGATTAGTGAAATTAAGCTGTGTTTATTTTGTTTGTTATCTAGACAGATACCATATTTGCTTTAATCATGAAGGCCTACTCCACATGGAGTGAAAAGCTCCGGCCCTCGGAGCCAAGGCCCTCCACATGGTAGCAAACCCCTTCCTTTATCCTCTTCTATTATGTAAACGTTTTCTTCATGTCCAAGTTCATATTTAAACTATAAGATAAATTTTTTTTAAATAATTTTTCAATATCAAACAGTCATTTAATATTCATTATTAAATTATTTAAATTTTTAACAATTGCATACCAGAAAATTTAGTTAGTATGAAAAGTGAAACATGCACCCCTCCTCTTTGCTCCTAAATTTGTTTAAAAAAAAAAAATTGGACTCCTAAATTTTCAAATTATATTTGACTTTGCATTCAATTATTTCGTTTTGATGAGAAGCCCCATTTTTGTGGTCAAATGATGAAAAGCTTAAATCCTTTAATATAAACGTGTTAAAATAGCTCTATTAAAAATTAAAAAAAGAATATGCATTCCAACCCCACAACCTTCAAGTTTACTTAAATGAACCCCCTGATTTTTCGAATTTTCGAATTTCATGTCGAATAATGTTATCGATGGCATCATCAAGCTTCAGCCTTTGTTTTCTGTCCTCTTTTTTTCACGGAGCCATACATATATATATATAGGAAAATTAACGTTCTTGATTAACTATATACATATAAAAAAGGCAATCGCTTTATCTTGTAGCCATTGAAATATTTTAAACAGACTGTTTTGCTAATAATTTCCAACACAGAAAAGCAACTTAAGTCTTATTTTTTGGGTAAGACAGAAGGCTGGGCCCTAAGAAAACCAAAAAAAACAGACTAAAAGGCACAGCTTCCAGCATGGGTAACGTCCCCAACAGGCAAATTCCGAATACCAGGTGGCGGAAACTCAAAGCAATTAAACCGTAGATCTACATCAAAGTGGATTCTCCCCATGTGGTCCACAACAAAGTACGCTCGATAAATATGGGAAATGGATAATTCCCAATCTCTCTTGCAACAATTCTTAATACAGCTAATAATGCCAATGAACCAAAATTATCGGAAACATCTTTCAAAAGATTGACAATAGCAGCATTATGGATTTCTACCAATACTTTACTAAAACCTCTTTCCCATCCCAGCTGCAGTCCATCAAGGACGCCCCACAGTTCAGCTTGGGTCACAGAACTATGGCCAAAGCTTCTACCATACCCCCACAATCCAATTCTCATTGTGGTCTCGAATGACTCCTCCAGCCGAAGCACAACCAAAGCCAGTTTTCGAAAAATATGTATTCTCTTATTAGTAAAATTGAACTCTCACAGTATTTTGTCGCAAGGTTCTGGTTTCGCTTTTTGCAGAGCACCTTCCAAGGAAATTAGGACAAAATGATTTAAGAATGAATAAACCCAAATATTTGTCATAACAAAGAACAATATAAACTATATTTGTCATAACAAAGAACAATATAAACTAAGTTTAATATTTTTTTTCCCATTCTGTAACATAAAATAAATGCAGAAGACCCCTTATTCCACCCTTTCTCATTATTATCTCGAGGATGAGCAAATAGCCACAGAGTAGAGCTTCCTTTTATCACTTTAGTTATAAATATTGGCCTCCAAGATTTTCTCTTCAGACTTCAAGATATCTTTCTACAATTAATCATCTCCCATCTGTAAGTGTTTTCATCAAACACTTTATGTAACCTTAAATACTGGTGAACTTAGCTCATAGAAATATTGAAGCATAAACTTCCCTGGACTTTTACTGGACAAAGATTTCAAGCATGGGGACTCAATCCCCTTATTTACTCAAATCTAAGATGAATCACATCTTCGCCTGCAGCAAAGTTGAACGTACCCATCCCCAAGAACACCTAGAGAGCCATGACGAAATGAAGACAGAAAAATAAGTTGCAATACCTCCATAAAACGACCTACATGCTCATATATTATACAGATATGAAGACAGGATCACGAACTCTTGCACCTGCTTCACAAATTTTTTATGGACGTGTAAGCAGAGATATGAATGTCAGAGCACTCTGCATCCCAGGAGAAGTCCATTGCCATGGCATGTGCTATCTTTTGCCTCCATTGTAATGGATTGTTCTTCTATAAGAAAGCATCACAAGAAAACCCATTCAGAAAGAATACATCAACAAGGGAACTATGATGCCATCATCTGAGAAAATGCTCACAATTTGGTTGACAGCCTCACTGAGAAACAGATTTCCGAAAGTAGAGATAATAAACTGGGCGAATTTGGTGGTCTCTAAGTCATGATCGGCAAAATGTCTGATAACATATATTGCACCCAAAGATACAAGTCATTTATCTATTTCTGTGAGAGAAATGAACATTGATGGAACAAGAAACTTAATGGCTGCTTACAACTCTCTGCAAAATACAGTTACCTGAATTTGTTCTCGGTGGATGCTACTGCAACTGGAATTGCTCCATATTTCAAAGCTTTGAGCTACATTTTACATTAGACACAGAATTAAATTACAGAAAACCATCTGCTAATGCAGACTAAATTCATGCATCATGCATGTATTTCGCGGTCACATGGTGCAGAAAAAATGTGAAATTTGAACATGCAAATTCAAAGCATCAGATGAAAATGTAAAAGTACCATGATGATGAATAAATAAATTTTGATGAGACTGGTACAACGCTCTAGACTGAGAGATGGTAAAATATCAAGGTAGGGAGCAGTTATGAGAGCAAGAGTTCAAAGACAGAAAAAGAATACACTGGTGGAGGTGTCTATAAAAGGTTAATACAATAGTTTCACTACAAGCAAAGACAACCCCATGGGGCTAGGGGCTAGCAATTTTTCACAGACAACTTACAAATAAAGTAATTCCTAGGATTAGAGGTTTGTACAGTTGGGTATTGGTCATTTATGAGAACTCAATTACGGCAAAAGAATATACCCAATACAGAACAAATGAATTCACCAACAAATTTTACCTATAATATTTATTAAATGAAATATGTTTTGTATGATTACACTAAGAAATATGGACTGCTTAATGGAAATACAGATAAATGGATCACTGTATTCACACAAATACACATCACAAATATAACGATTTTCACCTGGACTTTGCTGTTCTTTTGTGGGAAGTAGATTTGAATAAAACTTGAGAGTCAACATTTTTTCCTTTAATTTGCTATTATATGACATTTATGATAATTGTGAATGAAATTGAACAACAAAATACCTGTTTTTAAGATACACAAAATGCTACGCATGCTGATATATGTAACAGAAAAAAAAAAAAAAAAAAAAAAAGAGAAAACCACTGCCTGGGATGTTTTGATTATTCATCATGCTTAACTCACCGGCACTTGGAGCAAACGATCATTAAAAGATTGACACAATATTATGTCAGATCCTGCAAAGATTAGATGCAATAGAGCTTCATCATAGTTGCTGACAAATCTCACAGTTTCACCCTGCAGAAATCAGAGAAAACCATATTCTAAGCATGTGGCCAAAAATTGAGAGTTCTATATTTACTTTTTCTAGGTTTTTGTGGGTTGGTGGGGAGTGGGAGGGGATGGGAGGGAGCAGATGAACAGAGTGGCATTAAATGCAAGGTAAAAGAAGGAAATTAGCAAATCTACAGCCAATCCACCTGAAATTGTAACTACAGTTTCCATTCAGGAAGAACAGCATGTAATTTATCTATCAAATTGGAAAAAAAAAAGAAAAAAGAAAGAAAAAGCATGTCCCATTCATGCTTTATCCTAGTCCTGAATGGAAATATATTATTTATACCAAGATGTCAAGGAAAAGGCAGCTATATGCCTATTTTCTTAATAAAAATCACTTCTGTAATAAAAAGATAACAATGGCAATGATGAAGAAGATGATAAACTAAAAGAAAGGTTCATCGATGCCCTGTACCTTAATCTCTTTCTGAAGAGACTCCAGTGCCCTGTTTGCACTTGGCATTTTGCTTCCCATGAAGACAAACTGTGAAAAACATCTGAGCAAATCAATTATGAGCACAGGACTGAACTAAATATTGTACTCCACAAATTTAAAGAAAATTCTTTACTGGATAATATAACAACTCATACAGATTAAGAATTTTTTGCTCATATTAATTTGTGATGTATAGGCAGAAAGCCAGTGAGGAGTTTCTGTAATACACAGCATGGCTTGCATTTTCTGTTATAGAAACACAAGATACTGATAGAAGTAAGAACCTGAACAGCTTCCCTAGTAGAATTCCAAATGGCTGCTTTCAGATTATCTTGCTCCAAATCTGATAATTCTGATAAGATGCATCCTACCTGCCAAATGCCATTTTCACTTTTAACCCCATATTGAAGTCAGTAAGAACTTAAAAATTGTGAACATGAATATCACACAAACTATTTGAATGAATTTGAACACATTTGAGACATCCGTGCAGATGCTAGAGCTAGGGACACCAGTCTGAGCTTGAGTAATATTACTCAAAGTCAAACTCATACTTCTTACTTCTGCAAGCTTCAAGGCCTAAAGCGTCATATTCATATGATAAATTGAAATTACTCGCACAAACTTATAGTTCCTCTTCATGCAGAAGAAGTCAACCTTCACGCTCATCACAATAAGAGAAAGGCAAATTTAGGTCAACTATCAAGCTCCAACAGTGATCATCTACAAGTTCTAGATATGACTAATTTTGTGCTACTAGGGAGGCCAGATATCTACATACAAAAAATTTTCCGGAGCATCCATTCGCAGAAACATGAACCTTTGTCTGGGAAATCAAAGCCTTCTGAGTTGTTATACCAGGACTGCTCAAGGGCCTAAAGTTCCATTCTGAATCATGCTACATGATTGCTGGTGCATGGGAGACAGTGGATATCCAACTGCATGGCTTGGTGTAATATTGGCTTATGAAACCCAGGAGCGTGCTGAGGTTAAATCCTGCAGAAGACCTTAATTTTTTATGAGCATAAAGCAGTGCTTGTACATAGCATGTGCATCTCCCAATTGATACCACTGCATGTCAATGGAATACTATGGTAAACTGGCCCATGCCAACACAACTCTCCTCCAACTTTATATGTCAAATCCAGGTACACCTTTCCAAGTCACCGATATTCCGTAGTATGAATGGCATCTTACAAATTATAATGAGTGGTAGCTTCAATTAAAACTTGCTCATCAATTAAGTCTAGATTCTTGGAAAATTCTTAAAGTGGCAACTTCA
>CANXYI011284444.1:0-17640 GCA_948208565.1 Hura crepitans | reverse complement strand
ACTTATTTTATTTTAAAATTTTGAATTTTAATAAATTCTATATAATTGTCGTATTACAAAATATTTTGATTTTTAATTTTAAAAAAGTAAATATTATATTTTAATTATCATAAAATAATAATTTAATATTTTAGTCACCGCCCATTTTTTTTAATGGAAAAAAGACTGCATTTCGAGCTTCTAATTGTAGACTAGGCATATTTTATGGCATAAAACAGCCTTGAGATTCCAATTTGGTGGGCTATCTATCTGTACGCTTACCAACTACGCTTCCATACCCATTTCCCGTGTAGGATAAGCCTATTTTATTTATTTCTTTCTTTCTTTCTTTCCACATTTATACTTTAAATTAATGGCTGAAAGGAAACATTATTGTTAAATAAAAAAGCATGGTAACTAAAGTCAAAAGGTGTGTGTGTTTGATTAAATAATGTATGAGTTAATCAGAAAAATAGGTTTGGGATTAAATTAATTTCATGATTAATGGAAATTGATAATTGAAGTTATTATCTTATTTTTAGAAACAGTATCTTATTATGATTTAAATTTTAGTCTCAATTAACCGATAACAAATAGTTAATCTGTCCATATGTATTTTATATTTTAATTTTCGTATTTAAAAAAAAATTCTTCTTGTATCTTTTTTATTTCAAAAATTATGAAGTTATATAAGATAATACTTTAAAATATGTTTAAATTATATTTTATGCTATAAAATAAGGCTAATTATATATACACACATAAAGTTAAATATTATAATACATTTCTCTTTAAAATATTATAATATATATTTTTCTAGACAAATATTAAATGTATCTTTTTATTATAATCATACATTAATTGATATATGTGCAATTTATTTATAATAATTATATTTAATTTGTATTTTTATTTTTAAAAATATTTAGAGTATTATTTTCGTACATATGTGTTAATTGTGCACACGTGTACAGACTATTGAATCAACATCTTGTACTAATCAAATGGTGGGTATACGTGTGCGAATTTTACGCACGTATACGGACTATTGAATTAGTGGCTGACACTGATCCAACGGTGGGTATGGGGTATGCAAAGTTGATGCACGTGTACCTAATCATATCCCAAATTTCTAATAGCCAATAAAATTATTATTAATTAAATTAAAAAATTAAAACCAATAACTGATTAACAATTAATTTGAAAATCCAATATTAATGGACTCAACAACACTAGCCAAAGCCCCATTCAGCCAGCTACAAAATTTCAGTTCAATTTCCGCACAATTCAGTGTATCTCCGCAAGCTTTTCTCTATGCAGCCAAAAGCTTGAAGTTCTATAGCCTTAAAGACCATTTCAATAGTGATGAAATTTGATGGAAAAAAGATCATCAGCCTACCAAGTCAAATATGCAATAATCAAATTCATGGACTTTGAACCTTCAGTGGGGGAAATTTCTTCCCATCCAATTTCAACATCTTGGAAAAGTCTAGGTTGGAATAGTTTACTTTCTATCAGTTGACCCCAAAAAAAAAAAAAAGTAGAAACCCATGATTATCAGTTCCATTCCATCGTTTTCTTCCCTGGAGAAATAAAATCTGCACTGCATAATTATCCGTAAATTTGATGTTTACTTGGGAAGAAGAAAATGGGTTCTTTCACAATTCTGTTTTCCTTTTCCTACTTTCTTCTGCAGTTAGCTGCTTTCGCAGTTGCTCAACCTGATTACTTACTATCGTACTGTTCTGACAGAGGAAACTACACAACTAACAGCACCTACCAGAGAAACCTCAACAGCCTCCTCTCCTCGTTTGCCTCCGATACTGATATTGACTATGGATTTTACAATTTCTCCGTCGGCGAGACCCCAAACCAAGTAAATGGAATTGTACTTTGTAGAGGAGATGTTGGGGTTCAGGACTGCAGAAATTGTGTTATTAACTCAACAAAGAAGATCTTGCAGGTTTGTCCTAACCAGATGGAGGCAATCGGATACTACGATTTCTGCATGCTTCGATTTGCAAACAGATCCATATTTGGTGTAGTTGATCAAGGAAGTATCCCTACGTATTATATGAGGAATCAAAATAACGTGACAAGCTCGGGATTGAATCAGTTCAATGATGTACTGACAGCGTTGCTGAATACACTCGTGAACAAGGCAAGGTCAGGGGATTCAACAAAGAAGTTTGCAACAGGAGAAGACGCATCAGGATTTTATACAATTTATGCACTTGTGCAATGCACCCCCGATTTGTCTGCCAGGGCTTGTGAGAATTGCCTAGTCCAATCTATATCAGAAATTCCAGTATACAGTGCTGGAAAAGTAGGCGGAAGAGTAATTAAACCAAGCTGCAATCTAAGGTTTGAGACCTACTTGTTTTACGAAAATACTTCAGTCGACTCACCTCCCCCATTACCACCACAAACACCGCCAACTCCAATTTCTCCTTCTTCATCCTCAAAAGGTAATTGGATTTTGAATTGGTATACGTCTTCCATATATATATATGACCTGCAAGCCTTATTTCAGTTTCGTTTTCCCAGGGGAAAGTAGCAATAAAGGACGAACTGTTGCTATCATCCTTGTTCCAACTATTGGCGCTTTGATTCTTATCATCTGCATCTGCATCCTCATCTTTTTAAGAGCTCGAAAGCCAAGGGGGAGAGTTCAAAGTACGAGAAAATTGGTTTCTGATCTGTTGTTTCCTTTTCCAAAGTTGATTTCCTAATCTTTGTTTATTTTTTAATTACTTGCTAGTTAATGAAGCGGAAGATGCAATAAAAGATGTCGAATCATTGCAATTCGATTTGGAGACTATTAGAGCTGCAACGAATAACTTTTCCGATCAAAACAAGCTTGGACAAGGTGGATTTGGACCCGTTTATAAGGTAAGAATTCGCTTTAAGATCACAAGTTGTAATTAATCACGACTGGAAATAAATTCCAAGTAATTAATAGTTCCAGATGGTATTCAATTGATATATTTTATCTTTTCAGGGCACGCTTACAAATGGACAACACATAGCAGTCAAAAGGCTCTCTAAGGATTCAGGACAAGGAGATTTGGAATTCAAAAATGAAGTAGTGTTGGTAGCCAAGCTTCAACATCGTAATTTAGTCAGGCTTTTGGGATTTTGCTTGGAAGGAAATGAAAGACTCCTCATCTATGAGTTTGTGCCCAACGCGAGCCTTGATCATTTCATATTTGGTAAGCATATATTCAAATAATTTTGATTTGCAGCAACTTTACCTAACATCTGCTGATCTGTGGTTGAGAGCTAGTATTATATTATTCAATAAGCAAAACACATATTCATATGTGAATGTAGATCCAATCAAGCGAGCAAAACTGGATTGGGATAGGCGTCACAAGATCATCCAAGGCATAGCTAGAGGACTTGTTTACCTTCATGAGGATTCACGGCTTCGAATAATTCATCGCGATATGAAAGCAAGCAATATTCTTCTAGATGAGGATGTGAATCCTAAAATTTCAGATTTTGGCATGGCAAGGCTGTTTGTGATGGATCAAACTCAAGGAAACACTAGTAGAATTGTGGGGACCTAGTAAGTATCTGAACAAAGTGAACATACCCAATATCTTCGATCAATTGTTGACCACTATTCCATTCAACTAAAATTGAATTTATTTCGATTTTTATGCAGTGGTTATATGGCTCCAGAGTATGCAATGCACGGGCAATTCTCAGTTAAGTCGGATGTGTTTAGCTTCGGTGTGCTACTTTTAGAAATAGTAAGCGGTCAAAAGAACAGTTGTTTCCGCAATGGCGAGAATATAGAAGATCTTATAAGCTTTGTAAGTATACTAATGCAAACACAGATGCAATTCCGTTGTAAATTAGAAATTAGAGTCTTGACTCAAACGAAAATTAATGAATCTTTGCAGGCATGGAAAAATTGGAGAGAAGGAACATATTTGGATATTGTAGATCCCGCTATGACAAATGGTGTAGCAGCTGAAATTATGAGATGCATCCACATCGGGTTGCTATGCGTCCATGAAAATGTGGCAGATAGGCCAACCATGGCGTCAGTAGTTCTCATGCTAAACAGCTACTCCCTCACTCTGCCAATGCCATCTCAACCTGCATTTTTTGTGCACAGCAACATGGAGTTGGATATGTCGTCTTCTTCGGGGTATAGTTCAAGAGCGGAGGTCTCCTCACAATTCAAAGCTGAAACTTCCCCAGTATCGCAAAATGAGGCTTCAATTACTGAATTATATCCTCGATAAAACTTAAAGTTTCATGAATGGTAGAATTCGTATTGATTTAGAAATTCATCTGAAGATGTACATCTATCCTGATATTTGCAAGCTGAATGGACTGTTGAAAACAATTTAAAATGCTGATATTTTGCTGTTAAATATCAGTCCAGCAGATATTTTTATAGAGCCCTGCAGCATTTCATAGTTGTTGTATTTCTTGTGGTTGATGCAAAGCTTATGAAGCTCAATAAATAGTTGTAAAAACCTGATGAAAAAGGGGGGTTTTTCAAAGATAAATCACTGTAAGAAAAAAAACAAAAACCCTTAGTTAAGTGTCAGCTTCTCTGTTGCAATTTTTTGCAATTTCATTTTCACGAATGAATGGTTTTTTGTTTTCTTGCCATATTCTCTGCAACTCTTTTCTTCTTCTTCTTCTTCATCATATTATTTATATGAATATGCTTTTGATTTTTCCTTGGATACCTTATATGTCGGCACATATGGTTTTGTTGGAATTATTTAGGATAAAAAAGAAAGGAAAAACAAAACTGAAAATGTGAGATAAAGAACATATAATTTTTCTAATGCATTTCAGAATTAAAATAGCCAATACAGCAACAATCAAATACTTGAAATATCTCAACTGAAATTTAACATGACGACTACTTTCTATCTAACTTATTTGACCAATTAAAACTAGAAAATCAAGGAGCAAATCCTGTAACTACATCAACAAATAGAGATTGAGTCTAACATATTATAATTTTTGAATTAATCTTAAATACTATTCCTTAATTCAAAAATTTCAAGAAAATTCAAATTCCATAGGCCACTTCTCTCCAAATTTCAGATTTGTGAAGCACTTCTCATTATCTTTCAATTGTTGAGCACTGCTCTCAAAAATCTTTTTGGTGCACTTTCACCAACTAATTCAAAAAGAAGTTTCTACTCCAGCCATTTTAACCAAATTTACATGTTCTTCATTTTTAAATTTGCAATTTTTTTTTTGTAGATGTCCAAATCTTTTGCAGTTAAAGCATTAAGCCTTTCCTTTGTGCCAATAATTTTCCTCTTCATGACCAAGCTTCTTACAATGGTTACACCAAGGAATTTTCTCTTTTCTCTTCGCAACTTTGGCTAGATAAGCTCCTTCAATTATTTGTTCAATTCTCTCTTTCCTCATAGCTCTTCTTTGCTCTTGAGCCTACAAAGCATTAATCAATTCTGGTAAAGTTATTTCATTGATATCTCTTGAAATAACTTAATATTAAAAATTAATTCAAAAGTGTTGAAAATTAATTCAAAAATTACAATCTGTTAGACTTAATCTTTGTTTGTTGATATAATTACAGGATTTGCTCCTTGATTTTCTAGTTTTAATTAGTCAAATAAGTTAGATAAAAGGTAGTCGTAATCTTAGATTTTTGTTGAGATAATTCAAGTATTCAATTGTTGTTATAATTCTATAAATTGGCTATTTTAATTCTGAAATGCATTAGGGAAATCAAACATTCTTTATCTTAGATTTTTAGCATTGTTTTTCCTTTCTTCTTTCATGCTCAAAGTCTCGAGTTCTTTTATGAAACTTAAGACTTAGATCCTCCTTATTCTTTCATTGCATTGATATAATTTTTTCAGCATATCCCAAACTTCTTTAGTGGTTTTATAAGTCATCATTCTTTTGAAAATTAACTTTGAGACAACAGAATAAATTATAGATAAAGCTCTTGGAGCTTTGCTTTTTCTTTTTCATAAGCCCTAATCTGATTGAGTGTTGGATTATGAAGGAATTCTATTCAGTTAGCTAGTTAGTTAACTAGTTGACTGAGTTACTTAGTGATTAGTTAGTTATCAAAGCAGTTACATAACTGCTTCTTTCTATTATTTTCTATTAGATTTGGTGAGCTGGATTTGCTGAGCTAGGAAGCTCACACTTTCCTCATGATCTTCATTGTATATAACTTTAGTTTTAAGCATTTCTCCTGTAATTTTTCAAATAATGAAATTGAGAAGTTTCCTTTCACAATATTGCATCTGTTCTTAAATATGGTATCAGAGCAGAGTTATTTTTCATTATCTCAATCTTATATCGATTCAATAAAATAAATCAAAGAAGATGGCAGCTGACAGAAGAGGACTAGCTCAAGATAACCATTTTTGAATGAATGATAGAAGAAATCCATTTGGATCTCATAGATCTGAAAATTCGAGAGCTCTATTAGTTTCTGTATCGTTGACTAGCAGGAACTATCTTACCTAGAGCAAAGCAATGAAAACTGCCTTAGCTGCAAAGAGAAAGCTAGGCTTCATCAATGGGAGGTTTCTACAGCCACTAGAGGATAGAGAGGATTTCGAGGATTGGTGTGAAGGAAATGTTATGGTAGTTTCTGGATTCTCAGTTCACTATCAAAGGAACTTTATGATTCATTTAAATATGCATCTTCAGCAAAGGAGTTATGGGATAGATTAGAGAGAACGTTTGGTGCATCTAATGGTCCATTAAGAATTCAGATCAAAAGAGAAATAAATTCATTACTCCAAGGTAATGATTATGTGTCTATATACTTTACAAATTTAACTAAACTTTGGGATGAACTTCACTATATAGTTCCTATGCCTCAATGCATATGTAATTGTACTTGTGGTGCCTTGAAAGAAATAGAAGAGATTAATGAGTCTGACAAGATTTTATAGTTCTTACTTGGACTCAATGAAAGCTATGATAATGTTGTTAATCAAATCTCAATGATGGAACCACTACCAAATTTAGACAAAATATATTCAATGGTGCTGAATGTGGAGAAACAAAGGCAAATAAGTTCTCAAAATACTGAATCTATAGAGAATAGGGCTTTAATGATAAAAGATGGAAAAGTTTTTGCTGGAAAACAAAACTCAAATAAGAAAAATATAGAAAGGAAGGAGGAGAGATATTACACACATTGCAAAACTAGGGGTCATACGAAGGAAACCTATTTCAAACTGATAGGATACCCATATTGGTTCATTAAACTAAGGGAAAAAAAGGTGAATCAGAAAGGAAAAGACAGCTACAAGGCTAACATGACTGATTGCACAATAGATGAAGATGGTGGAGATTCAACTCAGACAGTAAAAGATATTATTCAGAAGGAATTATCCAAACTGCTCAAAGGAAAGCAGATTATACACACAGACTACCTCAACTATACACAAGAATTTGCAGGTATTATGTCAGCTCTTTCTTATCAACAAAACAAGTCAAAAACTTGGATAATAGACATAGGAGCTAGCAACCATATGTGTGGAAATAGAATTCTATTTAATGCCTTAATTCCTGTGACAAAAATTAGTTGTGTGCATCTACCAGATGGATCCTTTAAGACAGTACATGGAACTAGAAATCAATCTCACTAATGACATTTGTCTTGAAAATGTGCTATATATGGATACTTTCAAGTACAATTTGCTATCAGTTAGCAGGATGTCAAACACAAGTTCCATCATTTTCATATTTTATCCAAATTTTTGTGCTCTACAGGACCAGAAGATTGATCCAATTGTAGGTATTAGAAGAGCTATAGGTAATTTGTATGCTTTAGATTCATGTTCCTTTTGTAAAGAGACAGTACTGTTATACTTATCTCTTTTAAATAAATGTAAACCAGAAAATAGAGTATGTGTTAGTGTGAATAAAACTAGTCATGATGCTGAGCTATGGCACAGAAGACTAGGCCATCTATCTGAGGTTGTGATGAAACACTTGGCATTGCCATCAAATATAACAAAATTACTTTCTTATCATATTTGTGATGTTTGTGTAAAGTTAAAGCAGACAAGAATTACATTTCCTACAAATGGAAGTCATAGTGGAAAACTGTTTGAACTTGTATACATGGATGTTTGGGGACCATATGCTGAACCATCTCTATCAGGAGCAAGATATTTTCTAACTCTTGTTGAAGACTGTAGCAGAAGCACTTGGACATTTCTTATGCAAACCAAAACTCAAGTACCTTATATTCTTTCAAAATTTGTTAAACAAGTACAAACTCAATTTAATTGTGTTATTAACCAATTTAGATCTAACAATGGAAGTAAGTTCTTATTTAGTGGGTGTCAGGATTTATTTGATAGTCTTAGAATTATTCATCAAAGGTCTTTGTATATACACCACAACAGAATGGGACAATTAAGAGGAAACACAGGCACATTCTGCAAGTGGCTAGAGCTCTACTGCAGTAGGCTTTCTTACCAATCAAATTCTAGGGTAAAGCTATTTTGCAAGCCACTTATTTGATAAATAGAATTCCATCCTCTGTAAACCAATGGAAATCACCCTATGAGATCCTTTATGGAAGGGCACTAGATATTTAAAGTTTGAGACTATTTGGCTATTTGTGCTATGTAACAAATACTGCTCCACATAAATCAAAGTTTGATGTCAGGGCCTTCAAATGTATTTTTCTTGGGTATGTAAAGGGACAAAAGGGAATCAAGGTGTTTGATTTTGAAAACAATAACATTATGATCCCTAGAGATGTACAATTTCATGAAGAATCATTCCCTTATAAAGATCTTGGTTTATCATATGAAGTTGAATCCTCAGTACCTATACCTATTCCTTAATTTGATTCAAGAGATAATTCATTTAAGGATATGCAGTTAGAGAGTTCTCCCATAGCACAAGAAGAGAATAGGCATGTCAATGAACCCTCAACTTCTTCTCACATTGAAGATGAAAATGAATCCCTTATGTATAAGAATAATAGGAGAAATACTACTCAAAGAACCATTTGAAGACCTCAATGGCTGGAAGATTATATGACAAACTCATTCATTTCCAAGGAAAATTCAAAAGGTGCTATTTTAAGACATGTTCCACAGACTTTTCCATTTCAAGCCAACATGCACTTAACAGATGAGTAGAATGCTTTCTTAAGCAACATCAACTTTCATTATGAACCTCAAACATATGCTGAGGCAAAGAATCCAGTTGACTGGCAAAAAGCTATGAATCAGGAATGAAAAACTCTAGAGAGAAATGATATATGGATTTTTACTGATTTACCAAAAGGGAAAATACCTATAGAATATAAGTGGGTATTTTAGTTGAAGTTAAATCTAGATGGAACAATTGACAAACATAAAGCCAGGCTAGTAGCAAAGGGATATAATTAAGTTGCTAGAATAGACTATAATGAGTGTTTCTCACCAATTGCTAAGGTAGTTACAGTTAGAATATTACTCACTATGATTGCAACACATGATTAGCCAATTTATTATATGGATGTGAATAATGTATTCTTACATGGATCAATTAAAGAGGAGGTTTACATGTTACCTCCACCTGGTTACAATAAAGCAAAGAAAGGGTAAATGTGCAAGCTAGAAAGGTCATTATATGGGCTAAAGCAGGCATCCAGACAGTGGAATAATAAATTAACTGTGTTTTTGCAGAATTATAGTTTTAAGCAATCACTTCATGATCATTGTTTGTTTTTCTTTGATCATAAAGGTGTTTTCTTGGTCCTCTTAGTCTATGTAGATGATCTAATAATTAATGGGAGTTCTATTGTAGGGATCACTAAAGTCAAGCAATCTCTGGACAACAAATTCACTATCAAGGATCTGGGCTTGGCAAAGTGCTTCCTTGTTTTAGAGATTGCAGATACAAAGACAGGGATATACTTAAATTAGAGAAAATATATATTTGATCTTTTGCAAGATTCAGGATTATTAGCTGCCAAGCTTAATTCCACACCTTTTCCTAAGGGTATTAAACTATCTAATAATGCTGGAAAGATCTTAAAAGATCCTCAAATGTATAAAAGATTGATTGGAAGACTTCTATATTTGGAATTCAGTAGGCCTGATATCACATATGCAGTGCAACAATTAAGTTAGTTTGTGCACCAACCTAGAGATACACATATGCAGGCTACAACACATGTTTTTAGATATCTAAAAGGCTCTCCTTCTCTAGGACTATTCTTTCCAAAGGCTAACAAGCTTAGTTTGAAGGCTTACTGTGATGCAGATTGGGCATCTTGCTTGGACACAAGAAAGTCATTAACAGAATTCTATATTTTTTTGGGAACCTATCCAATTTCTTGGAAGACTAAAAAGCAACCAACAGTCTCCAAATCCTCAGCTGAAGCAGAATATAGATCTATGGATGCTACAGTTTGTGAATTGCAGTGGATTACATACATTCTTCAAGATTTGAAGATTCTTGTTCAGTTTCCAATCCAATTACATTGTGACAATAAGGCAGCTTTACATATAGCTCCTAATCCAGTGTTTCATGAAATAACAAAACACTTGGATATTAATTGCTATATAGTTTGGGACAAATAAAAGGAAGGTTTCATTTCTACTTCATTTCTTCCATCAAATTTCCAAATTGCATATCTATTTACTAAGCCATTATTCTTCTCTACATTTAATCCTCTCAAGGGCAAGCTGGCTTTTTTTTATGTTCATGCAGATCCAGCTTAAAGGGGGGCTAAAGGAATTTTATTCAGTTAGCTAGTTAGTTGACTAGTTAACTTAGTTAGTGAGTTAGTGATTAGTTAGTTATTAAAGTAGTTACGTAACTACTTCTTTCTGTTATTTTTTATTAGATTTGATGAGCTGGATTTGCTGAGCTAGGAAGCCCACACTTTCTTCGTGATCTTCATTGTATATAACTTTAGTTTTAAGCATTTTTTCTGTAATTTTTCAAATAATAAAATTAAGAAGTTTCCTTTCACAATATTGCATATGTTCTTGAATAGATTATTTCCTAAAGGTGGTAATTGCCTTTCGTCTTCAACCCATTGCCATAAGCCAATAGCTCTTAGATGAATGTTCATCTTGATAACCCATACTTAGTAATTTTCACCTTTGAAAATTAAGGGTGAAAGAATTGTTGAATTATTAACTACTATTGTATGTTTTGCTCACTCAATCTTGAGTATTTAAATGTAACACCCCCTGCCCATTCTTGAATGAAATAGGTAAAGCATGCTACTCTCCGTGAGGTCACCCATCCTTAGATTTTTTTATGAACCTTTCATTTAACTTTCACCTAATCATTCTTGGTACAGTCTAAAAATTTTTCCTTAACAGTCCTCTGGTCTGATATAAACCTACCAGGCATATGACTCTTACATGCCTAATCCTACCGTCAATTATTAGCCTAGGCTTTATTTATAGCTACCAATTTAGTTTATTATCACTAGAGTGGATTGCTAATCTAGAAATACTAAGCTTTCCAACTACCATTCACCCACAGTTACATGCACGAGTGCCTCTACTCACTTATCATATAATCTAAGCATATAATAGCATACATGGACAGTCGTCGTTTGCACCACTGGTTGCCTGCTTTACATCCTTCATACACTTACCACCTACGCATCAGAAACCCGATACGTTGAGTATGCACTCAGTGGTGAATTTAACCAAATATACCATGTACTTTTTCATACATACAAGCACACAAGGCATACAAATTTCATTCCATCTATGATACCTAATTCTTCACCTATTAGTCCTCAGTTATACTCATTTATTCATAAATTTACTCCAGTTTACTACTTTTCATAACCTATGGGTTCACAAGAGGTTCACCATTCATTATTGGTTCAGTATTTCTTAATCGTCATCTATACCAATCTTACCTCTCATAATTGTTATTCCTATATTTCCCTCAAATTACTTACATAGCTTTGCCATCTATTCATTTTTATTTACCAGTCTACCTCTGTTCTTTAGATCTGTCTAGCAAGTATCTAGGTGTAAGTCATTAACTTTGTTATTACCATTAATCATAATATCTTTTAGTCTTACGTGTCTTTTAGATATTCTATTACATTCACATAGTTTTATTCAATCTCAACCTTTACGAGTTATTCTTTCTTCCCAATACATTTATTCATGGAACTTGATCCCTTATATCTAGTCATTTATTACATTAAGTTCATCTTTATACAAATTACATCATTACATTCAAGGCAATCACATTTTCACATTCACGGCCCATGCCAAATAGACGACACTTTAAGACACTGGACAATAGGATGCGTCATGTACAATGGCCCATTTTTATAGCCTAGTTAGCTGCACCTACCTCACCCGATACTTAAAGACCCATCCGAAGACTACTCCTAATACCAGACTAGTAGATACTTAGGGACTCATCCATAGACCACTCCCAATATCTGCGAATCATATCAGTTAATACACAGAGGTGGATACTTAGGGACCCATCCGTAGACTACTTCCAATATCCACAAACATATCAATCAAAAAAGGATGGATCCTTAGAGACCCATCCATAGACCACGCCTAATATCCATCATCAATACATGGCAATGGGCCCTAAAGGACTGACTATCTAGCAGCTGTTTTATCCCTTAATTGATCGATCAACCCATCCAGTGGGTGTCTAACTGATGGGCCATTAACTAGTTTTAAATTGTAAGTATTAATATTTTACATTTTCAAATCAAATATTATCTTTATATTCCATTTTAAAACATAACTACACAGTCATCTTTATACCAACATCACAATAATAAAAGCATCTTCAAGTCATGTCTTTAATCACAAATTTTTGTTCGATCCACATAGGCACACTTTTGCCATACCTAGTGTCACTTGTCAATTACATACCATTTATTATTTTGTAATTTCATCAAGCTATTTTATTTCCATTTCTGGTTCCAGTCTTTCCATTAATTTCACATTATTGTCTATTTCCACATATGTTTTATTCATTTATCCTGGTAGTTTTCACAACATTCTATTCCATGACTTTTATTTTATTTCTGTCTTGTATTTCATTACACCGTTAAATTTCCAATTTTAGTAACCTAATTTTTTCCATTACTGTGGTTATAAGAATATTCCTTTTTTCCTACCTCGTCAATTAATTTAATCAGTTATTCCATGAAGTACTTTATAGCAATTATTTTGTATCCATTTTTCCTAGTTTATGTCAATTAAAATGCCCTTTTTTTTGTAACTTAGAGTTCCCATAATATTCCTATATTATTTTCCCTTAAACTGTACCCACATTTGTTATACATTAATTGATTTTATCTTTGGACTCTTAATTTATTCAATCTGATTTTCAATAATTAATTAAATTCTTAGGTTCATTTTAGTTCCACTAGCCTCAACTAATTGCTTTTAAATTTTACCAGAGATTTAGTCTATTTATTTTCATGCAAAAAAGACACAGATTTGAATTTATTTTATCCAGTTATATTTTTCGGACAGTTACGAGTCATCGGAACCCTGGACAGTTATAGGTCCCTATCGCGTAGGAATTACTATTCATTTGGTATCTTTTTCCTTATAAATTTATCCACCTATTTTTCTTTCCATCATCTTAAGCCATAGTATTCTAATTTTACTTCCACCCATTCATTTATTTTACATCTAACTTACTCTATAAAAATCATTATTTCCATTTAACTATTCCTAACAACATTTCCTAAATTTAAATTAAATCTCTTATGCAAGACTTTCTATTTCCCCACTTTACATGCCATCCTTTCATGCCTTCCCTCCACATATATTATTCAAATACCATATCTTGAAATTCTTCACCTAACCATCTCATTTTATCATCTTCACTTATCATATATCATAATGTCATCCTACTTACACATGCCAACATATCATACATACATTATCATTCCATAACTACATATCCATATTATGACATGCATGCCATACACCTAATCATGCATGCCACCCATCACAACACCATCCTATTCTCACATACCAACCACTTATGCATGCCATAACATACATGACATGCATGTAGTCATGCATGCAACACATGCATTCACATCCAATTCACATCTCTATCATCCTAATTCATTAATACACATCTTCTACCATGCCTTTCACATACTTACATACATGCACGTACATAGAACCCTAACTTCCATACAGACACCCACACTTACATATCATATTTTTCTCATCATATATGATAAGTTTTAGTCAGATTCCTCTCTCTCCACCTTGAACCACCATATCTCAACTTTCCATAATTGGGTTTAACCTTTGAAAATTCCTACAAAAATACACATAGCTCCAAATTGAATTCTAAAATTATAGGGATTCTTAGAATTTCCTAAACTACCAATACCAAAAATAAAAAAAAAAAAAAGGGATTTAGGGTCATTTACCTACTTTGGGCACTATTCACCCAAGTGAGAAAACTCTCCAATTTGAGCTCCTTCCTTCAAATTGATGGTGGGATTGATGCCTAAGATTGATGGAGGCTCTAATTATATGGCTTTTTCATGAAATTTAGGTGAGATTAGGAGAGAGAAAAAGTGGCAAAAATGGTGATCCTTCCATAGTTGGCGTCAGCCAAAGGAGTTTGGGGAGGAAGATGGAGGTTTGGTTACATATGTGGTTTAAACACATATAAACTTTTATGGGTGATGGGTTGGACCCATTTGATTGGACCAAATGGCTATCAAACCAATTTTTAGCATTTTATGTCACTTTTTAGGTTGAAAATTCATAAGATATTTCATAGATTCCCAAAAATTCTTATTTTAGTCCCAAAAATTCTCAATTATGGTCATTAAGGGCCCTACAAAATTTCAGCCCAAAACTCCTTCGGGAGCTTGGGTTACTATTCACCCTGTGCCATTTTCAATCTTCAAAAATTCATAAAATATTCCCTGAACCTCCAAAAATATTTATTCTAATTTTAAAAATCCTCACTTGGTGTCTTGAAGGCCCACGTAAAATTTCAGGTCAAAAGTCAACAGTTGACTTTTTAACACTACCGGTCAAAATAAAATATTCAAAAAATATCTGTTGATCTCTAATTCCTCCTCCATCATACTCAGTGAAATTTTTGAGGTTCAAGGTATGATATTTTCGAAACCATCCAGGCACTTCCCGGAACTGTCCCGACCCGACCTCATTTTATCTCCGTAAACAATGGTTCTTGACCCGAAATAAATTATTGGTTCTGCTAAAATTTTTATTTCATTCATTTTGACCACTTTCAGGCCCATCAAAGTTTCATGACCAAT
The DNA here is from genome assembly GCA_948208565.1 of Hura crepitans. Taxonomy (NCBI): domain Eukaryota; kingdom Viridiplantae; phylum Streptophyta; class Magnoliopsida; order Malpighiales; family Euphorbiaceae; genus Hura; species Hura crepitans. The sequence goes on along the minus strand of CANXYI011284444.1, from coordinate 2,390 downwards.
ATGCCAATCAACGGACTCAGAATGATGGCCCGCACCGTAGAGAACATCACTCGGGCTCAGATAACACTGTTTATGAAACCTTGACATACGGGCGTTACATTAAGCTCCAATACCATGTTAAAATTATTTAAGATAAAAAAAAGGAAAAATAATACAAAAAACGTAAGACAAAAAAAGGTCTGATTTTCCCAATGCATTTCAAAATTATAGGTTTACAGTTGCAACGAAATACCTAAAATATTTCAACTAAAACCTAAAATTATGACTACTTTCTATCTAATTTATTTGATTAATTAAAACTAGAAAATCAAAGAACAAATCGTGCAACTATATCAGCAAACAAAGACTAAGTCTAACAGATTGTATTCTTTGAATTAATCTTTAATAGGTTTGTCATAGTTGTGTGTAATATTTGGCATTTGGGATGTAGAATCTCTGTATGTTAAAGCCTCCAAATCATTCCAAACACGATGTGTTTTAGAACTAATTTTATGAAGGGTTAATTCAATAAGCTGTATTAATTGATAATTGCATACTAATCCATTTATTCCGTGTTTTGCATGCTAATTTAAGATTTCCCACTGCAATGAATTGTCTTCAACAACTTCCATCGTAATCAAAGAATTCTTTTTCCTTTCTATTTAAATATATTTGATCATTTGAATGAAGAAAGACTTCCGCGTTTGGCTAGAGTAGACTTTGATATGGTCCAAGGCGACCGCTTACATCTACATCAACATCAACTGAAATACAATTTACTTCGAAAATTAAATGAGAAAAAAAAAATTCTATAGTTTCACATTCAAGAAACAATTTAGGACAATCACTTTGGTTGAAATATATATAATTGTGTTGTTACTGAACAGGAGCAAATAGGTATGGGTTCTTTGAGATTACTGTTTTCATGTTCTTTTCTTCTCCAACAACTATCTTCTTTAGCCGTGTCTCAGCCTGATTTCATGCACTACTGGTGTTACAATGACAAAGTTAATTACACTGCAAACAGCACCTTTAAAAGAAACCTCGACAACCTCCTATCAACGCTCCGGTCTGACACCAAAATCGACTACGGGTTTTACAGTCTCTCTGTCGGCCAAGGCCCCGACCAAGTAAATGCAGTTGCACTTTGCAGGGGAGATGTTGGGCTGGATGATTGCAGAGGCTGTATCAGTAACTCTACTCGTAAGATCTTAGAGATTTGCTCTAATCAGAGAGAAATAATAGGAGTATATGATTTCTGTAGGCTTAGATTCTCCAACAGATCCATAATTGGCAAGACAGAGGATAATCCTACTTTCCATATCGTTGCTCAGAACAATGCTTCGGATGTGAACCAGCACACTCGGGCACTAGCAAATTTATTTGATAGACTTCGACATCTGACTGCGTCAGGAGATTCGACACGAAAGTTTGCAACAGGAAATGAAAGTGCAGGATTCGGAAGGATATATGCGCTTATGCAATGCACTCCTGACTTAACTGGCCTGGACTGCGATGTTTGTCTCACTCAAATTATTCGGCATATTGAAATTAATTGTGCATGGTCGACAACGTGCAGTGTAATTAGACCCAGCTGTGATATCAGGTTTGACAACAAGCTTTTCTATCAGCTTACTCCTCCTCAGACGCCGACGGCATCAAAGCCACTGCCTCCTTCTCCTTCTCCTCCGTTTACGGAAGGTATGATCTATATGTCACAAAAACTAAGTTTTACAATCAGAACTGCGCAGTAGTTTTTATTCTAAGCGGCAACAAATTGTTGAACTTCCATTTACTCCCAACAATCATCCACACCAAAGAATTGTTATAAGTTATTGTTGGACATGGTCAAGATTGTTCAAGCCACACATATTTAGTCTTGAATTGTTTGAATAATCAACTAGAATTAATTCAGCAATAAACATAGTCTAGTTCAATATGATGTATTTAATTCCCTACAGGAATGAAAAACAAAAATGCTCAAAGGATCATTGTTATCATTGCGCCAATTGTTAGTGTTTTGATGTCAGTCAACTGCATCTGCATTATCATCAAGCTGCGGAAGTCAAATGAAAATGCTGAAACCCAAAATCTGAATGGTATTTTCTTAATTTATAAATTTTATTTGCAGAGCTGAAACGTTTTAGTCACGCTTATATATATAAATATTTCTTTTGCAATTGTGCTAACTTTTTCCTTTTTATTTATTTATAATTTGAAGATATAGATAAAACAGAAACCGCAGAATCCTTGCAATTGGACTTTGACATTGTTAATACTGCAACAAATAATTTCTCCGAGGAAAATAAGCTTGGACAAGGTGGATTTGGTGCTGTTTACCAGGTACGTAGACATTATTTCTACTAACTATTATAATTTGTTATAAACAATACAATCTGATAATATAAATC
>CANXYI011284413.1:0-12194 GCA_948208565.1 Hura crepitans | reverse complement strand
AAAAAAACTTAGTTATATGATGTTATCCTTTATTATATCAAAATTCACAATTGGTATAGTAGCTTGCAATTTTATGGACCAAGTATTTAAATGTAAATATGGCATTACAAATTAATCTCAATAATTATCAGAATAAAGAATGAAAAAAAGTCCAATTATTATGGGAAAAACATAAGAGCTTTTTTGGAATATTTCTACATGTATTAATATTATAGGCTGAAGTATTTCAAGCTTGTAATTTTAAGGGATTAATATTCCAGTAACTTTAAAATGTTCAAATTTGTTTTCATTCCAATGTCCTTTGTGTTGAATCAAAATTGGTATATCATCAATCATTCTGTAAATTGAAAAAAAATACGAATTCAATAAATATTGAGTCAAAACAAAGAAAGGCATTATAACTACATGCATAAGATGTGGAAGTAATTCATATGTTTATTGAAAAACTAAATGGATGGAATTTAGTTCAGGATAATATATATCAAACTAAACATTTAGCTGGTCAAAACATTAGTTTACGTAATATATAGAAATGCAACATTTTTCTTGATTCCACAGAGATATGACATTCACCAATCCACATTGTTTATAACTTTTTATTGAGTGGCTTTATCCAAATTGAAACAAAATCCAATCAGAAAGGAAATTATGTCAAAATGTTCTCAAACTAATTATAGCAATAGACTGTGATAAAGTCAACTATATACACAATCTTGAAATTAAAAATTGAAAAAAAATGACATACCTTATCCTTAAAGATTAGCATTAGCATTTCATGTATCCCTTTATAAATAGAAACTTATTTAGAAACTATATATACAACATGTATAAATGCAGTAGATTGCAGAAATCTACAAGGCATTCTATGATTAGGCAATCTATATAAAACATGCCTAGGCAAGAATTATCTTAATGAAAGCTGTGATGCCTTTATTGAGAATTGATAAAACAATGTAAATTTAAACTCAAGATGAGCCACAAAAAGCTAAGAATAGTAATTAAAAAGATAATGGTGATGAGGCACTACCACTACCACCACCATTTTTGTCTTGTTGCCTTTCGCCCCCATTTTGCTATGCCAAGCAACACTTTAACTGGTTAGGGACCTTTAATGGAGGCATCTCATTTAGTACACCTGAGAAAAGTTAAATTTTTCTTTTTTATCATGCATCACTTTTCTATTTATAATTGATAATAATTCAGGTGATATTGTAGCTTGAAGTATTTCAAACTTGCAATCTTTAGGGATTAACATTCCAATGTCCTTTGTGTTGAATCAAAATTAGTATATCATCAATCATTTTGTAAATTGAAAAAAATATGAATTCAATAAATATTGAGTCAAAACAAAGAAAGGCATTATAGGTATATGCATAAAATGTGGAAGTAATTTATATTTTTTTGACAACAAGACTCAAGCCTTTTTTGATGGGTTCATAAATTGTATAAAGGAAAAAGAAAGGAAAGAAAAGAACATCAGTAAGATAACAAGCTGAAACAAATTAAAATGATTTTTAAAAATGATGTTTTACAATGAATCATAAAATAATGTGATTTTTTTAGTTCAACTATCAATTTACATTATATTTGTTAGTAGCAGATATTAAAAAGAAAAAAAAGACAAAGATAACGACATAATACAACATGAAAACTTGTTTAAAATAATACTAGCCATAATCCATAAGCATTCAAAGGATATTAAACATAGTATAAATGATTAGATTTAGCAACAAAAGAAATAAGAAAGGAAAAATAAATATAATAGATTCAATAATAGAAGAAATAAGAAAGGACAAAGAAATAAAATAGATTCAGCAACAGAAGAAATAAGTAAGGAATAAGAAACATAATAGATAATGGCATAATAGAGAATGAAATCATCTTTAAAATAAAAGTGAACATAATCCATATGAAATTACCTATTTTCACAGAGACTTTTACTTGGTAAATGATGAATTTAGGTAGAGATGAGAAGAGTTAAAGAAGAACTACAATAACAGATGAATTTTTTCAAAAACGCTAGACAAGAATAGATAACAATGAATGAATTGGGAGAAAATAGGTTAAAAAAGGAAAAGGAAGAAGAAATATGAAAGTAAGAGGAGAAGTCAGGAAAACTTTAATTAGGAATTTGCAGAAGTGTTTTATTTACATATAAGTAAAGATATTGATTTAAAATTAGGGCATTTTTAAAATTCAAAATTATGATGGATGCAATTTTGGTAGAAAAATTATTTTAGGACTTTTATTGAAAAGAGTTGCCTTTATTAGGTTATTTATGTATAAACCAATTATTTAATTGCTTTTACTATCTTTCTCATAAGATCAATAAATCCTTTGTGAATTTCACTACTTGAACCAATTGCTCATTATTCAAATTAAAGACATTTATTAAGGGTTAAAAAGAAAGCTTTATATTTTTTAGATCTAAAAAAGGTTGGGGGGATTTCCCTCTTCACTAGATAGAAAGGGTCATTTATGTAAAAGAATTTGTGTCACAAGATGCTCATGTCTATCCTGATAAGGTTATATTGCTAGATAGTTTAAAAATTCTCTTTTTTTTATTAAGGTTATTTTATAATACTTTTATTCTTTTAAGTGCCAAACTTCTCCTCTAATTTCAAGTGAGTTTCTTTTCAATATTGTTATTTCTTTTATGCATACCTACATTTTCTAATGTTTCCCTTCTATCCTAGGTATTAAAGACATGAAGACCATAGAACTAGGGGAATTGAAGAAAGAAATTAAGAGGGTAAAACTTGAATCAAGGAAGTAAAAGTACCATATAGTGGTGTATTTGACTAAAGAAGCTCTATCAGGTGATCTTCAATTTGCCTTTCTCCTAATGTAACTACTAACATCAAGCCTTCCACTATCACTGGAGTTACTGCTAATATTATAGGGCTAACTAGTGCCTAAGCTTTAGATAAATAACTGCCACTAAAGAGTTCTCTTACTAGTTCCTTCTTTATTTATGATATGAAAGAGGCTTTAGAGAAGTAATTAGGAAAGAAAGCTTTTGTTAAAACACCTTCCATAGTAGAATATTTGATGCTCTATAAATCTTGTTAGTGATAAAGATAGATATGCCATGTATGATAACCCTGACGAGCTAACAACTTTATGTACAAGCCACATTTTAGAGGTAATTTTCTACATTTCATGTTACCCTTTTAAGTTATCAATTCTTGAGTAATTTAGTGTCTTTTGTATATAGGGCATCCATTTAGCTACCTCTTTAAAGAAGCTTGATGACAAACATATTATTGCTTAGGAAATAAGAAAAAAAGAGCTTAAGGCTAAGAGCTATGAGTTAGAAGCAAAATCCAAGAGCTTAATAAATCCAAACAATTGGCATCCTCCCAACTAGACCAGTTTAAAGAGCTTAAGAAGAAACAAGTCAATATAAAGGCCTATATTAAGTCTTTGAGAGAGGAGTTATCTATTGTAAAGAAATAGTATGCTAATCTAGAGTCTCAATATCACTTGATTTGTGAGCCAAAGAGAAAGAGGACATTAATGAGCTTAGAGGAGCGTTAATTCTATGTAATTTCACATTCAATCTAAGCTCAATAAAAGGTATCCTAGAATAGATTTTTCGTAGGTAGAAGACCTAGAAATTCTTGATAAAGATGAAAGTGGTCTTTCTCATTTTATTGATCTTGAGACTTAAAAGATAAAATAGTCTTAGTCTAACTATTATATATTTATAGGTTTTAACCTTAGCTTTTATAGATTAGTATAGGGTTTTGGATTTTTAGTAAGTGTAATCTAACTTATTTTTGCTATTTCTAATGAATGTCATTTCTTATCCCTAAATGCTATCAATCAATTAATCGATTATTTTCTTTATTTTTTTATGTGTTTATCAACTTATTCAATATATTACAATCCATTCAAATTGTTCTATTTAAATTTTTATCAAAATGTAGTACTTAATTTCTTTAAAATTTTGATATGAACTCTTGTGAGATTTTGTCGACCTTTTATGTACACACCCTTTTAATTTTAATTCCACTTATGCTTATAATGGTTTTTTGCTCTTTTAGCTTTTGTATAATGATTTTATAAGTGACTTAACCCTTGGCGTCTTTATGTTCCATTCAACTTTCTTATATTTTCTTGATTTTATGATTGCTTATGTCAACTTATTGAGTATATAAAAATTCACATATAAAAAGAATAAAAAGTAATATATGTATATATATATATATATATATATATATATCCTATTAACTGTGATATTTAATACTATATAAAATATTTTTTAATATTATCACTATTCCATGCTTTTGGGACTTTTTTCCTTCAATAGTTTGCAACTTATATGTTGTTAACCCAATTATCTGTGATTGTAAGGTCCTTCCTAATTAGACATTAATTTACTGACCTTTGTATTGCCTTATCCGATTTCTTCCTTTCTGAGTACTAAGTCTCCCCCTTTAAACCTCCTTTCTTTCATCTTTGTGTTAAAGTACCAAGAAATTTTCTATTTGAAGGCATTCTTTTTTATCATGGCTAAATCTTGTTATTCTTCTATCATATCTAGGTCTAGGTTTTGTCTTCCATGTTTATTTTTTCATTGAACATTGTTACTCTATATGATGGGAGCCTAATTTCAATTGGTATTACTACTTGAGACTCATAAGTCAGGGAGTATAGAGTTTCATCTGTTGCCATTCGAGCAGCATCTTATAAGCCCAATAAACACTTGGTAGTTCTTCAACCCAATTTCCTTTGGATTCTCTTAACCTTTTCTTCAATCCTTCTATGATTAATTTGTTATCTCTGTTATTGGTTTCGAGATAGGCCACCAAAGTAAATCTTAGTTGAATTTGAAGGTTGTAACAAAATTCTTGAAATGTGGCTAGATTAAACTATTTGCCATTATCAACAATGATTATTCTAAGTAGCCTAAATCTATAAAAAAAAATCATTTTCAGGTAAAGTCTCTAATTTTGCCAGCAATTATAGTTGCTACTGGCTTTACTTCCACCCATTTTGAGAAATGTTTTATTATTAATGTCAAGAATTTCCTTTGTCCTTTTACTTCTAGAAAAGGACCCAAAATGTCTATTCCCTATTGGTTAAGTGGCCAGCATATACTTATCACTTGCTACATTGCTGAGGCTTTCCTTGTAACTTTCCTATGAATTTGGCATTGTGGACATTTTTGAATCACATCTTATGTATTTTTATGCATCATAGGCTTATAGTAACTGGACATTAATATTTTTCTTACAATCAATCTGGCACCTATATGGATTCTGATATCCCTTTATATACTTCTTTTATTACATAATTGCCTTCTTATATTATTACACATTTTAGCCATAGGTGCATTGAGCCTTTTTATATAACTGACCATCTATGATAAAGTACTAGAATACCCTTTGAACAACTCTTTATGCTATAGTCTCTTCCTTCAGTAACTGTTTATCTACTAGATACCTCCTGATTTCTTCCACTTAATTAGATTTTTCAAATGTTTGAAGTACCTCTACCTCTTTTATTGCAAGGCTATTACTTTCCTTTATCATTATTCTTTTATTGAGCATAAGGGACTTAGTTGCTACTTTAGATAATTCATATGTTTCAAAAATTTTGTGTGACACCGATTACTCAATTCGGTTGTTGGATCCAAATAAGGAGCTATCACATAAACATGCTATCCAAACTTATTTAACCTTTTTTTATATTAATCATTTAAAAACCTGAATAAATTAAAACCTTTTCAAACACATTTGCTTTGGTATTAATCCTTGAAATTATTGTTAAAATAAAATATCACTTTTACATTTTAAAAATAATTTTAGGAATACTCGTGTTGAAAATCTGGCAGCATAATGGCTATATTAGTCAACTATCCTAAATGAATAGTAACACTGCATGAGAAAAAGCACTTATAAAATCATCAAAACTTATTTCTCAACTTTTGTAATCCTTTGATCACTTCAAATCATCCAACATCTCAATTCTTAAACCAGGCAACATACTAAGGAAAATATTTCATACAAGCATTAAACAAAAATTCAAACTTGTTTATAGGTTACGAAATAATTTCAAAAATCTAAATTAAGCCTAATCCCTCATAAGCTACATATGAGTGTCTTAATACAATTATATCACACAACTATATGTATAAAGTAATAAAAATACCATAAGTGCTCTTCTCTTGGTATGAAGTAGCTACTGAGGCTTTGATTCTAATATGGTTTTTTAACCTACGCATCACAGAAACACATGATACGCTAAGTAAAAGCTTAGTAGTGTAATTAAAGTAACATGTTGATATGTCCTTAAGCATGCATACATAATATCATTTTAATAATTAAAATAAAAGCATACATAAGTTTAATGATTGTCATTAGTATGTAAGATATGTATATAAGTGTGTGATCTAGTAAAATATACCATATGTTTTATCATGTATTAATATATTGTAATAAGTGAAGGATGTGTAAATTATTTAACTCTACAAATTAGATTCTTATTTCCTTTATTATAACATTTGCCCATATCAAAGAAAAAAATCCCATGGATAATAGGAATGGATGGCTAGTATGACCATCATGAACTTAAAGGTTCATTTACCAATGTAGGTTCAAAATCTAAACATAACATAGGCCTATTGGCTAAGCACAGTATAAGTTCATAGACTAACATAAAATATGAACCAAAGGCCATCTACCAATGTAAGTCTAAAAACTAAAGATAACATAAACATAAAGGTCAAAATATAGCATAGGCCTATCGAACAAAAGAAAAGGAACAAAAGTACCCTATCAACTGCTAAGACCCCTAGTTGATTAGTCAACCTAACTATCTAAGTTATTTTACTCTAATGGCCTATCACCGTGTTTATTTTAGTTTCACCATCTTGAAAAATAATTTAAGGTAAATTTTAAAAGTTATTTTCTCTTTAGTTATATGTCATAAGGCATACATGCACCTCACATGTCCATAGAAATATACACCCATAAAGTCTTTATACACATAAGATATCCTAAACTTTTGTAACATGCTAAAAAACAAAATCATAAGGTAATATCCTTTTGATTAGCAACATAGCATAATATGCCATAACCATTTTAGCCATATTAGCTCCTCAAAGTGCACTTGCATAACTTATTTAACAAGTTGAAATTATATGAACATAACCAAATTATAAGATGAATGTGTCATGCCATAAATTTTTGGCCCAAGTGTCATAATGAGCATAATGTAAATAACTACACAAAACATGTACATACTTACTAATGTGAACACAAATTAACTTATTTAAAACCCTTATAGCTTCATTTTCATGCATGTATAAACTCCACATTATTCCACCTACATGCCTCTAACATTTGGCCATGCACATATTGCACACACCATATTCATTTACTCAATATCCATGCATTATTCTATAATCACATAGTGCCATTCATAAGCACATAATACATAAACTTGCATAAGTTCACAACATGCACTTAAACAAGCCTCATAAGCATTTTGGCCATAAGCTTTAACACATAACCAATAAAACATAATTGGGCATAAAATAGCCATAAGCATACAAAAATGCATAAAGGCCATTCGATCATTATCTCATATTCACTAAACAAAAGGAACTGATCACTTTTTGTGCATCATAACTTGCTTACCAATGATATAACTGAGACATAAGCATTTATTAACATTCTCATTTATTACACATAGTTACATACACACACCTTATTACTTAGGGCATGCACATATCAATATTTTACTTCAACTACACTTACTTTCTTAGTCAAAATACACCCATGAGGCTCATTTATACCTTCTCTTTACCTGTGCTCTACCCCTTATGGCTTTGCTCTACAAACACAAATAGGCTTATTATGAAAAATTAGTTTAAAATCAAACAAGCTTAAAAAATGAAAATTGACTTTGTAAACATTCTCTTAGGCATCTAGGGAACCTAAAAAAGACCAAACTTTAGAAAAACTTACTCGAAAAAAATTGGATTACTATTCTTCAAGATCTAAAACTGGGAAAATCTTTTGTTTCTTCTTGAAATTCTTACTATAAATAAGGTCTAAAGACTTTAGAGGATTAGAATTTAGGGTTAGATTAGTGTTTAGAGGGCTTAATTTGAAGGAAGAAAAAGAACAATAGAGGTTCTCCACCATTGAATGGGCAGAGGTGGATGATGCTACTACTAAAAGTTTGACTCAATTAAATCCCCTTTTGACCATATATATATATATATGGGTAGATTTAATAAGCCAATAATCTTTTTTACTCTCCTTTTAATCTAATCTCCATTTTCTTTCCTTTAATTAAGCTCTAATTAAATCTTTAAAATCACTTAACCTAATTCTCATAGGTCTTTAAATACACGAGCTCGAAAACTGAGAAAAAGTGATTAAAATATAACTTTTTATCTTTACCCGATTTAATATAAATACTTTCTAATATCCAAAAATTTTAATTCCAATGCCAATAGACTATTTAGAATATTTGAGTATCAAGTTGTATTAACCCTAGAATTTTTTGAGAAAAATTTGGATATTTTATGGTTCAACTAAAACTAGGTTACTATTCTTGTGACATTACTATAAAACTTAATTGTTATTTTTAATAAACTAAAAGACTTCATTTCACCCAAAATTATGTTATAATTAATATTTTTATTCAGTATGATTAGTGTGACATGGGTCTTAGGAAATATTATTCACATATCGAGAAGTGGTTTTTCGGGCATTACATTTTTCCCCTCTTAAAAGATATTTCATCATCAAAATTACCTAGTTCAAATAATTGAGGGTATTGCTCTCATATTTCAGCTTTAGTCTCCCAAGTAGCTTTTTCCACACCATGGTGTCTCCAGAGCACTTTCACTAGAGGCACTATCTTATTCCTTAACTCTTTCACTTCTTTGGCTATAATATTTATCATTTCCTCTTCGTATGACAAATTTAGTCTTATCTCTAATTCCCCTACTGTCAAAACATGTAAGGGATCTAATATGTACCTTTAAAGCATAGACATGTGAAAGATATCATGTATTTGCTGAAGCTCAAAATGCAAAGCTAGCCTATAGGCTACTGGCCCCATATGTTCTATCACTTTATATGGATTATTAAACCTTAGACTTAACTTGCCCTTCTTGCCAAATAGCAAAACTTTCTTACAAGGTGAAACCTTGAGAAAATACTTTATCCCCACTTCATAGTAAACATCTTTCGATCAACATATGACTTTTGTCGATCTAAAGTTGCCTTTAATCTATCCTTGATGATCTTCACTTTTTCTTTAGCATCTTTACTTAGATTTAGCCTTATAAGCTTAGACTCACTCAGCTCATTCTAGCATAAAAGAACTCTGTACTTCCTTCTATACAAAGCTTTATAAGAAGCCATTCCTAAGCTTGCTTGATGATTGTTGTTGTAAGCAAACTCAATAAAGGAAATGTAATGATCCCAACTCCCTTAAAACTCAATAGCACAACTTCTTAACATATCCTTAAACAATTATCAAAACATGCTTTAGCATGAACATCACACATATAACTTAACATCAAAATCACTCAAATATCAAAAGTTACCTGAATGTCTCTTTCTAATTAACCATCAATCTAAGGATGAAATGCTATACTGAAACTCAATTGAGTGCCTAACGCATTGTGAAGCTTTTTTTTAAAACCTCGAGTCTTGATCCGATATAATGGAAGTAGGCACTCCATGCAATTTGACAATCTCATCAATATATAACTATGCAAGCTTCTACAAAGAGTAATCCATCTTAACTAGTATAAAATATGCACTCTTGGTCAATCGATCTATCATAAACCAAGCTAAATCACAGTTGCTTCTTATCATCAGTAAACCAATAACAAAGTTTATAGTGACCTTATCCCATTTCTACTTAGGATTTGTTATAGGATTAAGGAATTCGGAGGGAACTTGATATAGCCTTTATTTATTGGTAAGTAAGGCACTTAGTCACAAACTCAGACACATCTCTTTTCATGCTTGGCCACCAAAAAGAAGTCTTTAAATCCTAATACATCTTAGTGCTACCAAGATGCATAGCACATGGAGCACTGTGAACTTTTTGCAAAATTTGCTTCCTCAGATCTTCCATATTTGGAACACATACTCTATCATGGTAGTATAAATAATCATCGTTCTTGATCTCATACTCAGTAAACTTCCCCTTTTAGATAACACTCATCACACTTATTAGCCTATGATCATCTTTTTGAGAATTCTTCACTTGTTGCAACAAATTAGGTTTCACTTGCAACTCAACCAAAAAAGTATCATCATCCATCATATTAAGCTTGGCATTCATGACCTTCATGGTTGACATGAACTTTTTACTAAGAGCATCTATTACTACATTAGCCTTCCCTAGATGGTAATCAATCAGGCAATCATAATCCTTGATCAATTTTATCCATTATCTCCATCTCAAATTTAGCTCATTTTGTGTAGAAAGACACTTTAAGCTCTTGTGATTAGTATAAACATAAGACTTTTCTTTGTAGAGATAATGTCTTTAAATCTTTAGAGCAAAAACAATCACTTTAACCTTTAAATCATGATTAAGGTAGTTTTTCTCTTGTAACTTCAACTATCTCGAAGCATATGCAATAACTTTACCCTTACATCAAAACACACCCCAACCCATTATGAGATACATCGCTATAGATGGTGAAATCCTTATTTATCATTGGTTGTACAAGGATATGAGCTCTTATTGACATGACCTTGAGCTTGTTGAAACTCTCTTAACATCTATCATGCCAAATAAACTAAACATATTTCTTTAACAAATGAGTCATAAGTGATGCAATGAAGGAAAACCCTTGACAAATCATCTATAGTAACCCACCAAACCTAAGAAACTTCTGATCTCTATTGTGTTCCTAGGTAACTAAGAAAGAGACCTCACTTAGCCAAAACTCACATTTGCTGAGTTTGGCATAAAGCTTCTCCTCTCTCAACATTTGAAGAACTATTCTTAAGTGCTGCTTATGCTTTTCTTTACTCTTTAAGTAAACTAGAATATCATTGATGAAAACTACCACAAATTGATCTAAGAAAGGTTGAAAGCCTCGACTAATCAATTTAATAAAAAGTCGTTGGAGCATTGGTGAGCCTAAATGGCACTAGCAAAAACTCACAATGGCAATAACGTGTTATGAAAGTAGTTTTAGCCACATCTACCTCTTTAACTCTTAATTAGTAATAACCAAATCTTAGAAAACACCTTAACTCTTTTAAGCTAATCAAATAGATCATTAATCCTTGGTAGAGGATACTTGTTCTTGATGGTCACTTTATTAAGTTGTTGGTAATCTACACATAATTAAAGAGAAGCATCATTTTTCTTAACAAACAAAATTAATGCTCCCCAAGGTGATACACTTGGCCTTATGAAACCCTTGTCAAGTAACTCTAGTAATTGAATCTTCAATTCTTTTAATTCTATAGGAGCCATCCTATAAAGAGTTATGGATTATAGTGTTGAGCCAGGTAGAATCTCAATAATGAACTAGAGTTCTTATTTAGGTGGTAAATTGGGCAACTCTTCAAGAAAAACATCCATATACTCTGACACTATAGGTATAGAACTAACATATGGTTTTTCTCTTTTAATATCATACACATGTGCCAAAAAAGCCTGACAACCCTTTCTCAAAAGCCTTCTAGTCATAATAGCCAATATAACATTAAACTCATCGAAAGGTGATGAGATTAGCTAAAAACTTGTGCCCTTGCACCATCAAGGGACACTCTTTGTAAACCCTATTTACTATGACATGTTGACCTATAGGGTTGCTAGCCATAATCTCTATATCAAGTAGGCCTGAAGATAACCCTCAGTCTTATGCCTATGCCGTACATATGTAGAAGTATGTAAACCTTAGATCTATCAATGTTAAAGTAGGAGAGTAGAAGAGAAGAAAAGTACCAATAATGACATTCAGAGAATTTGTCCCCTCTCTAGCTCTAATGGCATACTATTTGGTAGGTGCTTTAGGCTTTGCTCGACCCTTTGATTTAGCCCTTTGAGCCCCCTCTATCTTTTCTTTTTTATCCCCTTTTTGAGCTTTGGTAGAAACATATGTTGATCTTTACCTAGTATTAGACCTCTTTAGACAATTTCTAACATTGTCTAACATTGAGGTATTCTAGTCTCTTATGGCGTGTCTA
>CANXYI011284350.1:0-21411 GCA_948208565.1 Hura crepitans | reverse complement strand
TGAACTTTTGAGTTATGCATATACAAGGTATATTTTATTGAATACACTTACAAATACCACTTTTGGCTTCCCTTAGAGCTTCTTAAATCTTCTCATTTTCTTTTCCTTGTATATCTTACCTTATCTCCATAAACATAATGTAATTATGCTTAGAAAAATTCAAATAAAATTCTAAGTTGTTCCAAACTTGAAATTGAATTAAGAAACATTAAATTGGCATTGAATAACATATTAAAAAAAATACAAGACATCAAAATTGATCACGTGACAATTTAAGGATTAATATTCACTTCATTCTTTAACCCCTAAATTACCTCTATTTTGCTCCTTTTTGATTGCTTTCTCTAAATTATGGATTTAGGGTTGCCAAGGAATTAATTTGAGGTGAAAGTTTAGTTTGAGAAATGAATTTTAATAGAAGAAAGAAGAAAAAATGGATGGGGTGGTGAGCTTTAATGGTGTTAGCCAAGGGTGGTGGAAGAAGAAGGAAAATGTTTTAATTATTAAAAAAATGATCCATTATATATTATGGAAATCAAGGGCCAAGATCTTGCCACATGTAAATCCAATGGTTGATATAGTTTCATGCTTTCTTACATTCCTTTAAAATTAATTCTCATACTTTAAAGCTTCATTAAATCCCCTTTTTAATGCCATTAATTCATTTAATTCATGACTCATAAGTCTTAAGAAAATCGTACTTAAAAACCAAAAGGAGCCAAATTAAAGAAATATTTTAATTCTTATTTAATTTTTATAAAATAGTTCTTAACCTTCAAAAACTTCAATTGCATTACCAATAAATTATTTATAATTTTTGAGCATCAAATCATGTTATTCTATTATCATTTTGAGAAAAAATAAAATATTTTATCATTAAGGTTACACTAGGTTACTATTCGTAGCACACTATTATAAAAACTTTAAATGCATTTTAACCACCTTAATGACTTCATTTTTTGTTACAAATTTTGATCAAAATTATTTTATAATTAATACTTCCATTCCATCTCATTAGTGTAACTTGGGTTTCAAAAAGTATTATTCACATCCCAAGAAGTACTATTCATAAACCTGAGATTCTCGGCCATTACAAGAATGATTTTAACCAAAGAAAAATAGCCCTTTTTCCTATGGTTTGCTACCAAATTTTCTTTCATTTCTCAACAACTCTCACCCTTACAAATCATTTAAAGACACAACCAAGCTCTTCAAATGTTAAAGCACAAGTTGAAGGCTTAAAGAAGAGAAATTTGGATTCGAAGTTCTTGAGTAAATATTTACCATTTTGGGTAAGGGGTTCTTTTTGAGTTTTGATATTTTTAAGGGGTGTATTATGGTTTTGAAGTATATTTTATGGGCTCAATATAAGATTTGGATGAATGTGAATTTTTATTTGGGTTTTTGATTAGGAATGGCTATTATGTTTAGTAGAGAGGGACCTAACAAAGTGAAAGGAAAGAAAAAGGCTAAATAAGGTTAAGAGGAGCTTTTTTGGCTTATTATGGTATGTATATCTAAGTTACATAAGCTAGGTTTAAGGTTTAAATGTGTATGTGTAAATGATGTATATGTATTAACATGTAAATTAATGTATGTAATTAATATGTAATTAGCTTAGTTGTTAAATGAATGTAATTATTATGAAATTATAAACAAAAAAATTAAATGTAGTGTGTGGATGTGTGGCCAAAAATGAGGATGCATGTCTCTTTGGCTTTGAGTGTTGTTCTTTGATGAGTAATAATGAAAGTGTATGATAAAAGCATGTTATTTAGGCAAGTAGTCTTTAAGGTATGAAATAAGAAGCAGTGGCATGAATATGTAGGACTATAAATGTCATGATAGGATAATTAGTCTTAGAATGATACTATTAAAGAATTATATAATTGATGTATGAAAAGTATGTGTTGGCCAGAACTTGGATTACCTAAAACATGGTGTATGTGACTATGTTAGGTTTTAAACTTGTCATGGTCATGGTTATATGCATAAGTAAGTTAATGAACTAAGAATGAGATATAGAAAAAGGATACTACATGTGATAGATAATGGTTATGTTATGAGTGGTAATGTATGATTCATTTTATGTGATGATCTATATAAGCTAATTGATGAATATACAAGCAATGAAATTAATATGATTTATACTTAAGTGACTTTATAACTACCTTGAAATTCTTGGGAGTGTTACAGTGAGTTAAAGATGGTGTATGTCTAATCTTGAGTTAAATTGACCATATGTTATGAGTTTAAAGAAGGTTAGTGTTAATCTTAAATGCTATATGTGCTAGTTATGCATTATGTACATTTGATGTTGCTATGTAATGATACATATGTAAATGTAAGTTATGAATCATCAAGATGTATAAAAGTAGTATAATACATGCTAGTTATGAATCATGGTACATTATGGAGTGTAAAATTAAATGTCAAGCTTAATGTATGTGTTGGCAAATATAATAGTTACTATGACACCCCTTATTTAACCCTTTACTAGATTCGAATGAGATATAAAACACAACCAATCACTTAGTTAAACTTTAACAACTTATATCTTTTTTCCTTTTTAACATATCATACATCCCATACAACAACTAAATTAAAACAAACTAATATTTGTTACTGACTTAGGGTTATTAAGTCATAAATTTGACAACATAACAGCTACTCGGAGAAAATTTCCCAAAACTTCTTTATCTCAACATACAACCCATTATCCTCTTCTTCATTCACAACACTATTAGCAACACACACATCAAAGTTCCAACATCACATACATCATACCTTATCCAAAATAACAAATGCATCGAACACCATATATACTTATTTTATATATACAACACGTAAAAAGATTTACATATTTATATATACATAATCCATTTAAAAAGCTTGTATATGATGTCCTTCAACTAACAAGGCCCAAACTCCCCATTTACATATGACTGCCATGACAACTACACAAAACTATACATAAGCTTATATACCAAAGTATGCTACAAAAGTCTTATACTACTGAGAGGAAACTGAATTGGATCTTCTACTTTATTAATACTTTAACCTATGTGTCACAAAACAAACAATAACATGCTAAGCTTCCTAGCCTAGTGGTGCATCTAAGTAAATTGAGCATAAACCATGCACACATGCATCTCATGCTTTACATGCACATTCATTTCATTATAGGCATCAAAATCAAGATTCTAAAAAAATATAGCTAAAAATATGCATATCTATTATATCATGCTACTATACTCAAATTATGCTTTATAAGCTATATAAGTTACCAATTTGACTATTAACATCTAATCATATGCATTTTATTAGTATTTGTTATACATTTTATTTAGTTTGCCAATACTCAATAGAAAATGATCTTGATACTGGATATAAGGATGAAACATGCCATAGAGGCCATGTCGGACTACAAAGGTCATGTCCGACCAGATAGATCATATCAAACCATAAAGGTCATAAACGGACACAAAGGTCATGTTACATGCCATAAGGCCATAAATCTAAGCCCGAAGGCTATAATAAGGTATTAAAGTACCCTTGCAACTGCTAAACTCCCTAATTGACCAGTTAACCTACCAAAACTAGGTTGTCTACATTCATATAGGTAAGTTTCATTCTTAAATCATGTTTTATATAATTACATCATATTTTATTTGTATGTTCTAAATTACAATCTCATTAGGTCAACACATGACTAAGGGTAAATTTTTTCATTTCAAGATAGCAATTGGCCAATATATGCTCATGAGGCAAATATCATCATTTTCAACATAGATATATTCCAATTGCTTAATCATAGGCATCATAATTGATTTCTATATTATACATTTCAGATTGTCACAATAAGCTCATATAACCATGATTTGCCATATTAACATTCTTATAATTATTGATAGCAAATAAGGTTTGATTACCTGTATCTATATTTATGTCCCTCATTTAGTAAATATAATACATAACAATCTCAAATAATGTTTAAACATCTAATAAAGCAATACTTATGCTTCATACACCTTAAGTATGACCATAAATGGAATTCTTACCTCTTTAAGCCCTTTTTAAGGCTATATACATCATTTTCATGCTTCTTGACTAGTAATAAGGATACTTAACATGTATCTAATTACATCTACATAGTTAAGCACTATTCATACATATAACAAGAAATATGGCACATAACTATATAGTTTAAATTCTCGTATTTACATGATTTTGGCTAATATACATTTAACACTATACAATTGCCAATTATGTCAATAATTCTCTTTTAATAATCAACTCATGCAAAGTTGTTAAGCTACTTTAAGAATTTACATAAAGTTCCTTAATTCATATAAAACACCTTATTTAGCCATTTCACAAACACACACTCCATGTAACACCCCTTACTAGATTCCCAAAGAAACCTAATAAGCGGTGCACTTCCCACTCGGTCACCCATCCTAAAATTTCTCTCATGTTCATTTGTTTAACTTTTACTTATTCTGTGATATTTAGTCCTATCTGACTCCAAATTTAGTCATGTCTACTCTTATATATAACTTAGGGTCACACAATATGATTCATGCCAATATTGGCCCTTTACAGGTTAGCTAGACTTTTCCTAATATCCGGCAATATAACGATTGCTTGGGTTACTATCCAAAAATTTAAACCTATAAAACACACTTTTATAGTACATTGCACATCTCCTGGATCCTTCTGGTCCCTCAAGTATCAACCTAACATCGTCATTTTATCAAACATCAACACAGACCTCAGGCCACAATCAGATAACTATACACTAGAGCCTTAAGCTCACATATCATATCATAAATTAAAAGCAGTCACACATTCAGAATAGTCTGATAAAAACTTATTACAAACCATTATTTATGACATGTATACACAAGCTACCTATACATAGGCTACCCATTACCCCTTTAAGTACAATGAGTATAAAAGCTATACAACATATTTACACAACCTTTTATCAAAATATCCTCTGAACTTTGGCTGCACACTTTACGAGGCTGCACCTTTCTTATCCTTACCTATGCACCGAAATAGGTACGCTGAGTATATAATATACTCAGTGGTGAACTCAAGAATTTAAATCATGTCATATATCTCTTTCACACATATATCAGGTTATTACTATCTATTCTAGGTTATTAAGTCCATTATTTATTTTTTTATGCTAAAAGACCAAAATACCCTTCCTATAGGTTCATACCAGATTACGATTTATTTAATTATTTAAAAATAAGCAAATTATGCCATTTAAGCCATCTCTAATAAGAGGAGTCAACTAATTAAATTTTTAGGTTAATAACTGATATACATGCCAAATTACCAAAATACCCTTGATTATACATGCTAATTAGTCATTTAGATAATTGTGTCAAATTATGCATATTGTTATTTTACAATATCATAATCTATCTATATATGTAGTTTATTCAATTAATTCAACTGGCCCGACTAGAAAGTTGACACTTTAATACACTAGACCTAGAGGGAAATAACAAGTTACGTAGTGATCCATATTTTGGATCCTGACCACTGCACCAGGCTGATCAAGTGGTAGCACTAAAAGTGCAATAACAAGATTTGGTCTATCCAAAGGACTATTATAGTGGCCTTCTAGGACCTTGGCCACTATATCGGCCCTATTTAAAGATTTAAAGATGTCATAAACTGGTCTGCTTAGCAGACTAGTCTGTTTGTTCGACTAGTGCAGTGGCCCTTCGGGACCTACACCACTACATTGACAAAGATTAAGTGAATGTCATAGCCTGGTCTGACTGTTTAACTAGTACAATGGCCCAAAAATAGACCTAGGCCACTGTATCGGCCCTCCCTAAAAATTAGACAATGTAGCAGCTGCTAAAATCCCTAAGTTAACTGGTCAACCCATCTAGTGGGTGTCTAACTAATGGGCCATATAACTCAATTTATGTTTATTACTTTACTAATTTATTTCTTATAATATTATTAGGTGAATATCAAACACATACAAATTTTACAGCACAGTTCAGTATTAGCCCGGTCTGGTATGGCCACAATTAGGTTGTATCGGGTAATTTCTCAAAAATATTTTCAAAGATAATAATTGCCAATATTCAAGATATATTATGCTTGATTTTATTCCATAAATATTTCTCAAATATTTGACATTTACTATCTAGTGATATTTTTGATTCAGGCAAAGATCAAACTGGACAGTTATAGGTCATTATGTCAAGTTTCAACAACTCTTTTTAGGTTCATTTCTTAGCCTTTTTTCAGTGCAGTTTTCACCATTATTTACACAAGGTTCATAGGCCCTAAGCCACACAATCACTAGGCTATTTCTAAGGCCAAACCATAGGCTCAAATGCCATTACATATAATCACAAATAATAGCCCTCAAAGGCACGTTGTTTAATCACAAGTTATAGCCCTTAAAGGCACATTACAACCAAAATTTTAAGTCTTTTCTAGTTAAGTTCAAGTTCAGTTTACATGCCAATTCCTAACCACATATCATGCCATTTTTAATCATATATGCTAACCTTAATCCAAGCCAAACAAACTAAGCTAAACACACTCTCATTACCATGCCTTATCATATATAACATTGCACACATGTTATCAACATTTTCATGCCATTATCCCTTACTTAGCTCTCGAGTATAGCTATCCATTGGCATTTAATCATGCATTTTCATGGTGTTTATTACACATCCCACCTTTTATCCATAAGCTAAGCACATACATACCCATACTTGCACAATTCCATGCCAATTTAAGGTTTATCTACACCTTATATGTCTCGGCCATTGTGAGATTCCCATACATTCATATATTAGTCAATTTTATTATGTGCCATATCATTTCTTCATATATTATAGACCTAATACACATGTGTTATCAATCCAAAGCATTACTTCTTATTACTTAATCAAGCCATACACATCTATAAGTATATAATCAAGCTCTCAGCCACACTTACAACTCGTGCCAATCATACATTTTCCCATCCATTTACAAGTGATTCCATTACATTTCAACACCAAAACCATTACTAATACATCAAGCATCATAAACACACATCAAAATCCCTTTACACCTCTCAGCCAACTAAGAATTTAGCACTAACCTCATTCTTTTCCATCAAACAATCATTCTCAACATCCAATCAATAATCAATTAAGCTAAATACATTAGTTTAACTACACCTTACTCAAATCCATCACATTTGATCATACTTGAAGCCAAAAATTAGACCTTGACCCCTTAGGGACATTAGATAAATGTTAGAATTCACATACCTCTTAATGACAAGAGCTAAACTCCACTCCCTAAGCTTGAAGAAACCTCACAAAATTTGCCTTCAAGATCTATGAAATTCTAGCCCTACCATAGAAGCTTCTTCTTCCTTCCTTTAAGCCCTTTTTGCTTTAATTCCTCTCAAACACAATCCACACACATAACCTCAAGTGTTAGGCACTATAAGGCATCATTTCCAAATAAGAAACTCTAAGGAAAATAAAAAAAAAGGCAAGAAACTCACCTAATACACCTTGCTGGACTACTTCAGTCTAGTACATTTCCAAGAATTTTAACTAATTGCTGGAGTCTCCTTTTTTAGAAATTATTCTTCCCCTAGCTCCCTAACATCCCAAAATGAATTTAGAAATCAAAAGCTTGCAGAACATGGCTAAAGGAGTTGATGAAAATGTCTCCTAAGGCTAGCTATGGCGTCACTACCTAGATAGTAAAGGGAGAAGTTTTTCTTCTATTGTTTAAGTGGAATTATCCACTTGTCAATCTCTTTTAACACTTGGCATGGCCTTTAGGCCAGCTAGCTTGGTGTGAGTAGGTCCTGCGACCACCCAAACCACCGCAAAATGGCTTGATTTTTAGCAAAACTTAAAAAATTCACAAAAATTCACACGGACCTCAAAAAATTATACCGTTTATTTTAAAATTCATATTTTAATCCCCTCTACATACTCATAAATTTTTGCAACTAAATTCCATTGATAGGATAATTTTTAGATTGCCTTGATTTGCATGCCAAACTAAAAAATTACAAAAATTTGCAAACGACCTCTTAATTCAAAAATTCTTTCACTAATGGACTCAATGAAATTTTTAAGGTTCAAGATGTGATATTTTAGGGTCCGTCCAGGCACATCCTGGGTCAATCTAGGCCTAAAAAATTTTTATTGTACAAATTAATAGCCTTCAGTCTAAAATGAATTATTGGTTCTGCTAAATTTTTAAATTTTGCCTTTTTCCTTAGTTTAAAGCCCCTTGAAGTTTCATGACTAGTGTCACTACCTTGATCTATGTGTAAGTGACCTAACACCTCGGGCACACTTCCCGGACCTATTAGCACTATTCACGAAGCCTCAAAACATAGGCGTTACACTCCACTTGCTCTTTTATTCATATTTACACAATCCTACATCTTATTCAAGTATTTTTAATACATTACATCATGTATTCATAAACGACTATCTTTTACTCCTTACATACACTTTATTTAGCCCACATAAGCATTTTATCCTACATTTACATTTTCATTCTTATTTACATAAACTTAGTTTAATTTTAAGCATTTCTAACATTTTAACATAGTTATACATACAAGATCCTCATTCACCATGTACACATACATTTTGGCTACATTATGTAATGGAATCACTTGTAATCTAACTTTAAACATCTTGCATGAGCTCATAATACTCTAACCCATATACATATACATTTCAGCATATATAGGTTCAACACTCCATACAAGTTTTCAACCATTATCAATACTTTAATTCATGTTCATATAGCATTTAGGACATTTACATATACCATTCATGCATTAAAACTAAAGGCAACACATTTACTTCAATTGCACATAACACTTTATCACACACAAGCATCAATTTAGACTCGAATACACATGCCCTTAGCTCTAATTGAACTCAAAACACCTCAATCTACCTTCTTCTCTTTCTCATTCCCTTTATCTTTGTCTTTTTTTGCTTCCTCTACGTAAACATACACCACTTTCAACATAAAAAATCTATATAAGGTTATGCACTTCTTAAAAGCTTAAATTAACTCAATAAAACCTCAACTGGCATCCCAAGACACTCTTAAAAATTGTAAAACCCAAATATAATCACTTATATAAAACTTGGTCGCTATTCATCAAGTTGATAAAAATAAAAAATTCTCTTTAAAAAGCCCTTATAATTGATGAAAAACACACTTGAAAAAGATTTTGATCCTTACAATCAAACTTGCATGAGAGGTTTGGTGTTTTGGAAGAAGAAAAGCTTTAGAAACCCTCCCATGGCTTCTCTCTTGCTATCGGGTTATGTGGAAGAAGAAGATAGGATTTGTTTCTTGTCCTTTTATATCTTGAAAATCAAGGGCCATGATAAAAACTTATTAAAATCCAATGGTCCACATTATTTAAAATCCTTTTTCACTTTTTTTAATTTTATTCTTTCATTCCTAACATCATTTAGAATATACTAAGGTCCCAATAAATCATACGTGACAATTTTTGAGTGTCTCAAATTAACTGTGCTAAAAACTAAGAAAAATCGATTTAAAATAACCATTTTACCATTGTTAAATTTTTAATTAATTCCCTCGATATCGAAAAATTCCAATTCCATTTCTAGTAAACTCTTTGGAATATTTAAGCATAAGGATGTGGCATTCCTGGGTCATTTTGATAAAAAATACTAATTTTTTTTTATTCAGCTTTGACTAGATTATTATTTATAAGGCAGTATCATGAAACTTTGCTTCTATTTTTAACTTACTTAATGATTTCATTTTTAGTTCAAACTTTTCCCAAAATTTTCTAATAAATAGTACTTCCCTCTAGTTAATTTAGTATGACTTGGGTCTTGAGAAACACTATTCATATCTCAAGAAGTACCATTCATAGCTTAGGATTTTTGGATGACATTTCTTCCCCAGTTAAAAGAATTTTGTCCTTAAAATCAATCCTAGGTCAAACTATCATGCCTTGATTTTTGGTTTAATTTTATAAAAGGATAGAAATGGAATTAGATGAAAAAGTGAAGAGAAGGCATATGAGAGTCGGTGCGAACAACTCAGTGAAAAATGACAAAAGGGCATAAGTGGAATTATGTAGAAAAGTGAAGGGTAAAGATGGAAATTCACACTTGGATGGAAGAATGATGGAAGAAAATTGTGAAAGATGATAAAGATCAAGGATTAAACATGAGAAGGATGAGAAAGTCTAAAAAATAGGGTTTAGGAGTTAGTCTCGAGGAATAGTAAATCATGAGACTTGAATAATACTTACCGAGACTAAAATAGGATTGACCCGACCAAGTGAAAGGGTAAATTATAAAATGATTTATGGTGAAATTTGGGACAAAAATGAGGTTTTTAATGTGGTTAAAAGTTGAAAGTAAAATTTAAGATTCACTTTAAAATGAATACTAAACTGTTCAGAGCTAAATCATAAATTCAACAAAGTTGACTGAATTAACCTAGAAGCTAAACATTCTGATGCTCAAACATTCCAAGAAGTCTAAAAATTATAAAGATGGAATTTTATTGGCATTGGAACAATTAAAAATAATTTGGGAAAAATAATACAAAATAAAGAATAAAAGAAAAAGAAAAAAGTAAAGGATTTTGTAGGGATTACTTTTGACCATTGGATTAAATAGTGCCTAGTTTAATCCTATGCCTATAAGTCATCAAACATGACAACAAAAATCTATTACAAAATTGTGAAAGTAATTAATGAACAATAGATTTTTATTTGATTTTGTGTATGTTGCAATTCCAACAATAGGATGAGATAGTGACACATGAAATCTATACCATCCAAATTGAAATATAGTAATTAATTATAAAATTAAATGTGACATATGGAAGTTTATCCAACCTTATATTTGTCATTCTTAATTAAATCCTTACCATTCATCTTCTTGTATAAATAAGTGTTGTATGTCATATTTTTTGGTTAGATATTGGAAAGGAAAATCATACCTCTCATCTTGAAAAACCATGCTTGTCAAAACCATTAAGCTACTCCCTCTCTCCATTTTTATTTTCCCTTTTTACATGAAGTGCTCATTAAAAGTGGATCTTAAATGATAATCTTCCCTTTCTAATCACTTTACAAGCTAATTTTGGAGTTAGAGGTTTATATTTATAGGAAATAAAAGGGTTATATGGAAAAAAATGTGAGGTACATAAGTAACGTTTGAAAACCCCAAATTTGTAAATAGTACTTCTTGAGCTATGAATAGTATTTCCCAATAAATCAGGTTACACTGAGGTGACCAAGAAGGAGTACTAGTCACAAAACTATGATAGGTGAAATAGTGATGAAAATAAAGTTGTTTGTAGTAACCACTGAACCAATAAAAATTTTCATGTTGATATCTAATGAATAGTGAACTTAGTTTAAGTCGAGTGGTAAAATATTTTGGGTGTGCTTGAAAGGACCCAAAACTAGCACAATCTAAAGGTCAAAAATTCCAATTAGTTTAATGGTATTGAAATTAGAAGTTTCTGACATCGATAAGTATTTTGTTTGAATTTCTTGAAAATATGATTGATCAATTAACCAAGTTCCATTAGTTTTTAGGCTTGAGATTTTAGGGGTTTCTAAATTGGGAAATTATGGAATTTTTAGTGCCTAGAAGGGGATTTTTGGAGTCCTCAAGGATTAAAATTACATTTTCAAACCTTAAAACACATATAGGATTAATCGTAGACTTTATATCACCATATGGCTTAATCATGGCCATTTATAGTCTTAATATAAAAGGTGAGCCTCTGTAGAATTGTTATATGAGATCATAAAGGCCACATTCCCCATTCTTCATAAGTGGTTGATGCCACTTCTCTTACTCCCCTGTACCCATTTTTCTTCATTTTTCTACTAAATCTTAAGTAAATTCTTCAGTTTAAATACTCTGATCAATCCTCTTTGTGTCCAGAACTCCAATCTAGTGTCAATTTTATAAAAAAGAGTTGATTTTAGGGAAAAAGAGAGCTTTGAGGGGTTAGGATTTTGACCCCCTAAAATTGGGTAAGCATATCGTTGTAGTTTTAATGTTTTTTTAGGTAATTAGGGATGCTTAGTTTAATAATTATAGCGCTATTTTTGAGTTTGGTGTAGTGTAGATTTTTCTATGAAATTTTCTAATATATTTTCTATTATGGAATTTAAAGGAAGTGGAGGAAAGCCAAGACCTTTAAGAGGTGCCAAATTAATAGAATGAATGAAAATGGGTTGAAAATAAATTAAATGATGAAAATGGTATCTTAGCTGAATGGTATGTAAGAGAAGGGTAAAATGGTAATTTAGATTATTAGGCCTAATATGGACATAATTGGAATGCATTAGGCTAGGATGAAATAGAATATTATGAATTGGAAATGGAAAAAAATAAATGTGTATGATGCCAAAGATATTAGGAATGTAATGCATGTGTTGTATGTAGGGATGTGTGATGCATAATGTATATGTTGTTATATTGTAAATTATAATGCATATTGATAAAAGAGTAATGTGACAAATAAACTTGTGTCACATGTTGAAAGATGATAAATAATTGCTTGATTGTGATGAGTAAAGATGATACATATAATAATGTGGCATTGCGGAAATGTAGTTACATAATGTACTATGAAATGGTAAATCATTAGTTAATAAGTATACCAAAATTAAATGAATGTGTGAATAAATTACCATGCCAGGAAATATGCATAAGATATATAATTGACATGTAACTAAAATAAAGATGTTGATAGCCCATATGTGTTAGACAACCTACTGGATAGATTGACGAGTCAACTAGGGATGTAGCAACTGCTAGGACATTTTAGTGTCATGTTTTATATGGGAGCGGCTACTATGAGGTCTTGAAGGTCCACTGCATATATATGTTGCATATGATATGATATTTTCATATAAGTGTAGCTACCGAGAGCTCAAACAAAACCACTGCATGCATTTTTATATGGGTGCAGCCACCGGGAGGTTCAATAGGATCCCTACATAGTTATAGTGATATGTCATGCTAATGTAGTAGCCATGATATCTAGTAGGGCCACTGCACACTTTAATGATAGTGCAACAGTTGTGAGGTCTAAAATATGGGCAACTACACATTGTGATCTTGATATCCAATTTGGGATTAGTGTCTATTAGATATGGGCTAGCAAATGGTAAAGAATAGTGTGTAAAATAATGAATATTAAGTTGATATCTAATTATAAAGACAAGTACAATGAATGGAAATAAATAATGTAACATGATTAACTACATAATTAAAGGGGCATAATGTTGTGTGTACTTACTTCATGTCATATATTTGTGTAACATTACATGCTAAATATGATTATGGGTGTGAGTTTAAACATATTTTATCAAATACACTAAGCTTTATGCTTAACGCATCATGTTTTTGATGCATAGGTTGTAGATAGACAGCTTTAGGCCAACTTTAAAGTAGCAATGTAGTGGAGTGGACTTCAACCTTTTTAGTATACTTTTGTATTGTATAGCATGCTATATATAATAGTAAAGGGCACTCATATGTATATAGGTAGAATGAGTTGGCTTTGTCTTACATATATATTTTACTTAAGTTTAGCTTAGACATGTAAAGTAAATAATAAGTGCTATACCATGATAATATGCATGCATGTGAACTCAACTGCATGTTAATGGTATTACTGTTATGATTGATGTGACAACTTAATTGTGAGAATGTTGATTGAGATGGGTTATGAGGATTAGATGGGTCCAAGATGATGGATTGAGATTAGGGCTTTATAGAAGTGTTATTTTCTGTCGATTTTATTTTGGGATATGATAACATGTAGCTATTATACTATCAGATTTCTATCTTAGCAGAATAATTTTAGCTTTGTGTGTATACATATACAATACATGATTATTTACATGTGGGACTAGGATGTTAATGAATCGTGCACATACATAATAGGTTTTAAGAAGATAATGGTAAAACTATATAAGATTGGTTAACATGTTATCTTTTATTTAAGCTAGCAACAATTCATATAGAAGGTGTCATAATATGCCATCTTTCTTTTGGACCTAGTTATCCCATAGGTATATTTTACTCAACTTCAGCTTAGATATGTAAATTAATATTATAAATGTTATATCGTTCTAGTGTGCATGCATGTGGACCAAACTTTGTGTTGATAATATGATTGTTATAACTAGTATGACAACTTGATTATGAGAATGTTGATTAAGATGGGTTATAAGGACTAGATGGGTCCAGGATAGTGGAATGAGGTTGAGACTTTATAGAAGTGCTATTTTTTATAGGTTTTATTTTGGGACATGACATCATGCAATCATTATGCTACATAATTTCTATCTTAGTGGGATAATTTTGTTTTGAGTGCATGTTTGTATAATGCATGATTGATTACATATTAACCCATGATGTTCATGAATCACATAGACCCACACAATAAGGTTTTAAGAAGATAATGGTGGAACCAAGCATAACCTATTAACATGTCTTTTCTTATTTGAGCTAGCAATGATTTGGGTAGGAGGTGTCATAATATGCCATCTTTCATTTAGATCTAACTACTGAGTTAGGTGATGGGAGTTACATTAGGTGGTATCAGAGTGAGATTTAGGCATTCCTAGGTGTATTATGTTGCACATGAGTGCTATAAGGTTGTATATATATACATCACATGATATTGCATTGCTTGAGGCTAATGTTTGTTCTTTGATATAGATTGAAGATGAGTGAACCGAGATAGCCAGCTACTAAGGAGGAGGTGGAGAGTCATGCTCTCACAACTATTCATGAGTTGATATATTCAAAAACTCTAGTACTTAGTGATGTAGCCTAGCTTGCACCTGCCTAATTGGCACCAGTACAACTAACACTGCTACAGTAGATGGTGGAAGTATCCAAACAAGTTATTATAGTAGTTACGCCACCTTTACCACCATAACCGTCCTAAGCCCTTTAAAAAACATACCTAGAATAGGCTAAGAAGATAGGAGCTATGGATTTTTAGGGACAGATAGAGATGATTTTGCGATAGCAGAATATTAGCTTGAAAGAACTGACTGAATTCTAAAGTACCTAAAGTGCACTCTAGAAGAGAATTTGATCTATGCCATCTCGCTACTACATGAGGAGGCATATCATTGGTAAAGGACAGTATTAAAACATAAAGCTCTAGTAGATCTAACTTGGGACTTCTTCTGACAGGAGTTTAGGAAGAGGTACATTATAGAGAATTTTTTGGAGAAGAAGAGACAATAGTTCCTTGACTTGAAATAGAGGGAATGACAAGTATTAGAGTATGAAAAATAGTTTGCTAGGCTGAGTAGATATATGATAGATATTATGCCCACTAAAGAAGAGAGGTGCAGGAGGTTTGAGAAGGGCCTCGATACTGATATCATGTTACAGGTAGCTATGAGTAAGATTCGAGAATTTGCTCCATTAGTTATTGTAGCCTACACAGTTGAGGATATACTGAAGGAAAAGAGGGAAAACTTTTAGAATAAGAGATCCTATACAGTAGGTCAAGCTAATTTTGCCTTAGAAGTGGGCAAAAAGCAGAAGGGAAGCCTAGCTAGCTAGCTATAATAAAGATCAGCCTCGACTTAAAAATCTGGTCTAGTAGGACAATTTAGACTTCAATAGTAGATGCTAATTACTAGTGCACCCATTTTTATAGCAAAGAGTTCACTTTCTACCTATGGCACATACGAAAAGAGACACAAAGGTATTTGTTAGAGATATATCCTAGGTACATGTTACATATGCAGGTCCAAGAGCCATTATCAAAATGATTATCCACTGAGATCAGAGGACTTTACAAAATTTCAAGCTTTATCACCAGCACTAGTTAGAAGTTAGAAGGAGAATAAGGGAGATAAAGTTGGATAGAGTTAGAAGCCCTAATCAGAGGCAAGTTAGATGACAAAGGCTCGAGCTTTAGCATGTCAGCATACTATTAGGGCCTAAGAAGAGACAAACTCTCTAGAAGTTATTGCTTGTACATTCTATTTTCTTGATTCACTTATTTTGGCATTAGTTGACCTACGATCTACATATCCCTATGTTTGCATCATGCTAGCATAAGATAAAGGGTTACAATCAGAGCCTTTAGATATAGAGATCATGGTTAGCAACCCTATAGGACAATATATGATAATGAAAAATATACAAAAATTGTCCTTTAGCTATTTAAGGACATACCTTTCCAGCAAATGTTATCAAGTTACCCTTCAATGAATTTGACATCATATTGGGTATGGATTAGTTATCTATACATCATGCCATGGTAGACTATAGATAGAAGAGACTTACTTTCCAGACAGAAAATGAGGATGAGATTACAATAGTTGGTGAAAGAACATATTTCTTATCTAATGTTATTTCTATAATGACAACTAGATGAATGACCTAAAAGGGTTACCTAGCATCTTTAGCACATATGGTTAATACTAAAAAGGCAGGACCCGATGTTAGCCAAATACTAGTAGTGGTAGAGTTTCTAGTTGTCTTCTTAGATGAGTTGCCAGGGTTACCACTTGAGTATGAAATGGAGTTTGCC
Organism: Hura crepitans; assembly: GCA_948208565.1. Lineage (NCBI taxonomy): Eukaryota > Viridiplantae > Streptophyta > Magnoliopsida > Malpighiales > Euphorbiaceae > Hura > Hura crepitans. Next base: position 4,782 of record CANXYI011284350.1, on the reverse strand, counting down.
ATTGAGGTGTGCTTAGGTACAACACTAATATCTATAGCTTTTTATAGAATATCACTTATAGAATTAAAAGAACTAAAGGTGCAATTGCAAGAGTTACTGGATAAAGAGTTTATCAAGCCTAGTGTTTCACCATAGGGCACCAATTTTATTTGTGAAAAAGAAGGGTGGCTTCTTATAGCTATGTGCAGATTACAAATAGCTCAATCAAGTGACTATTAAGAACAAATACCTACTGCTTAGGATTGATAATTTATTTGATCAGCTTAGAGGTTCTAGTTTCTTCTTTAAGATTAACTTGAGATTTAGGTACCATCAATTGAGGATAAAAGAATTTGATGTGCTAAAAATAACCTTTTGCACTAGATATAAACATTATGAGTTCTTAGTGATGCCATTTGGGTTGACTAATGCCCCAACTGCATTTATCGACCTAATAAACTAGATATTCACGTTGTACTTGGATCAATTTGTGATGGTGTTCATTAATGACATTCTGGTGTATTCTAAGACTTGAGAAGAGCATAAATAACGTTTTAATGGGGTATTACAAATTTTAAGGGAAAGCAACTTTATGCCAAACTCAGTAAGTGTGGGTTTTGGTTGAATGAAATGGCATTCTTAGGACACATTGCCTTAGTTGATGGGATCAGGGTGGACCCAAGTAAGATCAAGGCTATATTGGAATGGAAGCCTCTAAAGAACATGACAAAGATCAAAAGCTTCTTGGGATTAGCTAGTTACTACAAGTGATTTGTCTAAGGGTTCTTAATGATTACTACTCTTATGACACACTTCTTAAGAAAGAATGTGAAATTTGTGTGGGATCACAAGTGCTAAGAAAGCTTTAACAAACTGAAAGCTATGTTGACATAAGCCCCTATCCTTACATAGCCAGAGTCAAGGAAAGACTTTGTCATTTATAGTGATGCTTCTCATAATAGACTCATGTGTATATTAATGTAGGATGGTAAGGTAGTGGCTTGTGTATCTAGGTAATTAAAGCTGCATGAAAGGAATTATCCAACACATGATATAGAATTAGCTGCTGTTGTCTTTGCTTTGAAATATATAGGCATTACCTTTATAGTGAGACATGCTATGTGTATATAGACCATAAGAGCTTGAAATATTTTCCTACCCAAAAAGAGTTGAACTTAAGGCAATGAAGGTGGATGGAATTGATCAAGGATTGTGATTGCTTAATTAATTATTATCTCGATAAAGCAAATATAGTAGCTAATGTATTGATCCAAAAATTCTTATGTGCCATGAAGTCAATGAATGTTCAGTTACAGTACTTAGAGGATGGAGCCTTATTAGCAGAGTTATAGGTAAAACCTAACTTGATTCAACAAGTAAAGAATGCCAAAAAAGCTGATAATAAACTCATGCATATAATAGGTTTGATTAAAGGAAGAAAGCTTACTAAACATGAAATCAAGGGTGATGGATGTCTATATTACCATGATCGACTATGCATACTAAACAAAGAATACATTAAAAGATAGATTTCGTAGGAGGCCTATATTCTCCATATGCTATATATCCTGGGGTACAAATGTATCATGACTTGAAGCCTTACTATTGGTTGGGATGAAAAGAGATATGGCTGAGTATATGACCAAATGTATCACCTATCAATAAGTAAAAGCAGAATATCAGGTTCCTTCTAGATTGCTCCTTCCCATAGTAATACCCAAATAAAAATAGGAGAGAGTCATGATGGACTTTGTAGTTAGGTTACTGATGACAAGGAATAAATGTGATGTGGTATGGGTAATTGTTAATAAGCTGACTAAGATAGCACACTTTATTCTAGTGAGAGTAGACTGCTCCTTAGAAAAGCTTGCACAACTATACATTGATAAGATTGTGAGGCTACATGGAGCACTAGCATCCATTATTTTAGATTACGACTTGAGGTTTACATTTAGATTTTGGATGAAATTACATGGTGCCTTAGGTACTGGACTCACATTTAGTATAACATTCCATCCATAAATAGATGGCCAATCAGAGTGGGTTATTTAGGTGCTAGAAGATATATTGAGGAGATATGCCATTGAATTTAAAGGCAACTGAGATCGATATCTCTCTTTGGTACAATTTGCATACAATAACAACCATTAAGCAAGCTTAGGAATGGCATTATATGAGGCTTTATATAGAAGAAAGTGCAAAACCTCACTATGTTAGAGTGAACTGGTGAATTAAGCTGATAGGATCGGACTTGATCAAGGATGTAGAAGAGAATGTCAAAGTTATCAGAGATTAGTTGAAAGCAGCAATAGACAGATATAAATCATATGCAGATGTGAGGAAAAAGCCGATTGAATATGAAGTAAGAGATAAAGTTTTCCTTAAGGTATCACTTTAGAAGAAGATACTTCAATTTGGCAAGAAAGGCAAGCTGAGCTTAAGGTTTTTTTAGCCTATATGAAGTAATAGAATGTGTGGGGCCTATGGCTTATCAATTAGCACTACCTTTGGAACTATAGCAGATTTATGATGTTTTTCATGTTTCAATGCTAAGGAAATAATGATCAGATCCCTCCCATGTGTTATCAACAAAAGAAATAAAGGTGTAATTAGATCTTTCATGTGAAGAGGAATCAACCCAGATTCTAGCATGGGAGGCTAAAGAGTTGTGCAATAAAGTAGTGCATTGGTGAAAGTGCTATAGAAGCATCATAATTCATAAGAAACAATCTAAGAAAGTGAGCAATAGATAAGGGAATAGTATCCATGCCTATTTAACCTAAGTAAATTTCAAGTTAAGAGGCGAAAGAAATGTAACGCTCAAAAATCTTAATTTTATGAATAATACTTCTCAAGCTGTGAATAATGTTTTTTAAGAACTTGGGTCACAGTGAGGTGATCGAAAGGGAGTACTAGTCATAAAACTATGATGGGTGAAATAGTGATGAAAATAAAGTTATTTGGAGTAACTATTAAACCAATAAAAATTTTCATGTTGATATTTAGTAAATAGTGAACTTAGTTTAAGTCGAGTGGTAAAATGTTCTAGGTGTGCTCGAAAGGGCTTGAAAATAGCATGACTTAAAGGTTAAAAATTCCAATTAGCCTAATGGTGTTGAAATCGGATTTTTTTGACTTAGATAAGTATTTTATTTCAATTTCTTGAAAACATAATTTATTAATTAATAGAGTTCCCATTAGTTTTTAGGCCTGAGATTTTAGAGGTTTCTAAATTAGAAAATTTTGGAATTTTTAGTGCTTAAAGAGGGATTTTTGGAGGCCTCAACAGTTAAAATTACATTTTCAAAGCTTAAAACACAAATAAGATTAATTGTAACCGTCAGATCGCCATGTGGCTCGATCATGGCCATCCATGGTCTTAATATAAAAGGTGAGCCTATGTAAAGTTGTTACATGAGATCACAAAGGCCATCTTCTTTATCTTCCATAAGTGGCCATTACCACCTCTCTCACTCCCTCTTTCCTATTTTTCTTCATTTTCCCACTAAATCTTAAGTAAATTCTTTGGTTTAAGCACTTAAATTGATCCTTTCCATAAAGCCCTAATTCAATGTCAATTTTGCAAGAAAGAGTTGATTTTGAGGGAAAAAAGAGCTTTGAGGGGTTAGGGTTTTGAACCCCTAAAATTGGATAAGCATATTTTTAAAGTTTCAAATTTTTTAGGTAATTAAGGATGCTTGATTCAATGATTCTAGTGCTATTTTTGAGTTTGGTGTAGTCTTGATAAAAGAGTAATGTGACAAATGAACTTGCATCACATGTTGAGAGATATGAAATAATTACTTGATTGGGATGAGTAAATATGATACATGTTTAGCACTGTAGAAATGTAGTTATGTAACATACTATGAAATGCTAAATCATTAGTTAATAAGTACACCTAAATTAAATGAATGTGTGAATGGATTGCTATATGGGAAATATGAATAAGATACGTAATTCACATGTAACTAAAATATAGATATTAATAGCTTATATGTGTTGGACAACCTATTAGATAGGTTGATCAGTTAATTAGGAATGTAGTAACTACTAGGACACTTTGATGTCATGTTCATATGGGTGTAGCCATCGTGAGGTTCTAAAGGGCCACTGCACACATATATATTGTATATGATATGATATTTTTATATGAGTGTAGCCACTAAGAGGTTTAATAGAACCACTACATCTATTCTTATATAGGTGTAGCCACTAGGAGGTTTAATAGGACCACTGCACATTATAGTGATATGTCATGTTGGTGCAGTAGCAATGAGGTCCAGTAGGGCCACTGCACACTTTCATACTAGTGCAATAGCCGTGAGGTCCAAAATATGGGCCACCGTATATTGTGATCTTGATATCTAGTATTAGTGTAACACCCCCTACCAGTTCTACCTCCTGAACTGATAAGGTGTGTTATCCTCCTGTGTGTCTGTAACTAGGGAGTGTTACTGTCAGGCACTACCAGACATTTCTTAATATTCGGGCAGCATAACGGCTGCCCTGTTATCTAACCCAAATTCGAACCTGCAAGAAAAACACTTCTAAACAACGTACAACCTCCACATACACCATTGGAGCCTTTGGTCCTCCAGCTCACCGTCATTCAATCCATAGTACTTAATCACAGGGTCAGAGACCCACAATAACCATGCATTCATAGAAGAACCATTTCATACATGATACTGTAATTCAACCTATACAACCTATATCTGTATATACATGATACTGCGGTTTCACATATACAACCTATATCCACTAGTACATGAGTGCACACCTATACATCTTATAAAAGAA
>CANXYI011284316.1:0-11274 GCA_948208565.1 Hura crepitans | reverse complement strand
CTAATTTTACTAAATAAGCACTCAATTATACACAAAAATAGTCACTCTATTAGCATAACTTCTTAGCCCCTCTAAATTTGTTGAAAAGAGACAAATTTTAGAAGATAAAAAAAGATGGAAGATGGGTACTTTTGAGACACCAAAGTGGGTAAGTTCATCTCAAAACCAAGTAATTTTTATGAGATTATGTGAAGGGTAGGATATATTTATGGAATTCTATAATAAAGCTTGATATCTAATAATATTTTTGATGATATTATATGAGGAAATCAATGATGGAATTGGTCAAGGATGAGAAAGAATGGTGATGAGGTGAGCTTCAAAATGAGAAGATAAAGCTTACGTGGACTTAAGCTTGAAAGGTATATGTACTCTAAACTATGGTTTATATGTGTTCATGGTATAAACATGAAACATGGTGGAAGAATATTGCTTCAGATAAATGAATTGTATTGATGGAAATATTATGAGATTCATGTTAAGATGCTTAGAAGTATGGAAAATAAGGAAAAAAGAGAGGAGAAATTCTATTTGGCATGAATTTGCATTAACTATGAAATATTGAGGAATTTTGGTATATGATGAATATTGTTAGCTTGGTTTGAATAATTAAATATAGTAAGATTTAGAGTTTGGAAGCATAATTAGGATTTAAGAGAATTATGTTAGAGTGGATAGAATATTAAAAAAGAATGATTAAGACAAGATAGTAAATATGGCCAAAATTGATATTGTGTAATATTAGTTATTTTATAATTAATTAAATGTAAGTAAATTATAATGATAGATAAAGAATTTAATGTAGGAAAATAAATAATTGAAATAAATATTTAGGACTTAGACATATGAGAATTTAAAATGTATATAAATATACTCAAGCTAACATGATAAATATATATAAACTATAATTAAAAAGAGAAATAAATTAATTATAACAAAATAAGTAAGTTTAAGTGAATAATAGGCATGTATAAATAATTATAAGTGACTAATTGATTATACAAAAGTGTAAGGACGAACTTCTAATATAAGGAGATGAAAGAATAAGGAATTAAAGGAGTTAATTAAATAGAAATAGAATTGAATCCATCATACATAGATAATTAAAGAATTAAAATTTAAATAAGAGATAAGTCAAATTAAGAAGTACGGAGACATATTGGATTTACATATGATTTAGCCAAACTATGATAAATGTATAGAGATATAATGTAATGCCCATAAGTTAGAGTTTTATGAACAGTAGCTTCTGGGCCTGAGTGATGTTCCCTGCGGTACGAGGTATCGCCATGAGGCCAAAAAGGGGCATATTGGTAATAAAAATTTGATAGGGTGAAAATGGGTAAAATGAATGAATTTAAAAATTTAGCAGAACCAATAAATCATTTCGGGTCAAGAACTAGTGTATAAGGAGATAAAATGAGTTTTTCCTAGGACACCACTATGTACCCTGACGGACCAAAAAATACCATACCCTAAACCTTAAAAATTCCAATGTACATGATGGAGAAGGAATTTTAATTTTTTGAGGTCATTTGATATTTTTTAGAATATTTTATTCTAGCAGGTGAATAGCGTCAAAAAGTCAACAGTGGAATTTTGACTTGAAATTTTATGCAAGCCTTAGTGACACTAATTGAGGATTAGTGACACTAATCGAGGATTTTTAAAATTGAAATGAGTATTTTTAGAGGTCAAGAGAATTTTCTATGAATTTTTGAAGTTTAAAAAGGTAGTGGAAGAAAACGAGCCATTCGATTGCCACATGTCATGATCAGGGCCACCCACCTACCCCTATATAAGGGCTAACACATGTGCATGTGTAATGCCATGCCCCAAGGCTCTGAGGACAGTGCTAAAAGCTTTGAGTAGTGCACCTGAGGTACCGAGTCACTTGCACATGGCTAAGGTAGTGGCACAGGTCGTGAAACTTTAAGGGGCCTTTAATTGGATTAAAAAGGCAAAAAAAAAAAAAAAAGCAAAACTAACAATTAATTTTAGGCTATAAACTACGCATCAGGATAATAAAAATTTTTTGGGTCGGGACTAACTCGAGATATGCGCAGACGGACTCAAAAATAGTGGAACCTAAAGCTAAAAAATCATACTGAGTCCAATGGTGAAAGAATTTTTGAAATTAGAGGTTAGTTGCAAAATTTCATAATTTTTTTAGGTTGGCATGCAAATTAAGGTAGTTCAAAAATTGCCCTATCGGTGGATTTTGGCTACAAAAATTTACGAACAAGTAGAGGGGATTAAAATAGGAATTTTAAAACAAACAATGTAATTTTTTGGAAGTCTAAGTGAATTTCTATGAATTTTTAAAGTTTCTCAAAAAATCATGATGGTTTAAGAATTATTGGGACAAGGTTAAGGTGGCAAAATAGGGCCCACAATAGTGCCAAGTGTCATAGCCCACTTGCCATTTGGCAAATGGGCCATGACAAGTGGAATTCCTCTTGTAAAGGACAAAACCATTTTTCTCCTTCTCTGCCCAAAAGCCAACACCACCTCTTCTATAATTTTGCCATAAGTTTTTGTTTCAGTGTCCAAATAGGTTGATTCTAATGGCTAAAATTTCATCTGGATGTTAGGCACCAGTAAGAAAAAGAATTATACCAAAAAGAGTTTCCATTTGGGAGAAAAAAATCAAATAAGGAGGCAAACTTAGAACAATCCAAAACTATGTATGTGAGGTGAATTCTTGGTTGTATCTACCACATTTCTTGGAATTTTTTTACTGATTCTTGATGCTAAATTATAGCTAAGACATGTGCGTATGTGTGTATAAAGCATTGGTTGCCATTAAATGGTAAATGGTGGCTTACAGAGGGAGAACAAAAGCACCATGGAAGCTAGAACTGGCTAGGTAACTTGTGTTTAGATGGGATTGACACTTTCAAAGGCTTATGTAAGTGAATTCATAGCCTTTTCATCATGGATTTTGGCTACATAAGTTAGTAGACTTGGTGATATAATGGCTAGAATGATGAAATTAGGGGTAAGTTCTTTGGTTGTGATGATTTAGTGCACATTTAGCATGTTAGTAAGTATATTTTGAAAAGTTTATTAAAATTAGCTTAATTCCTTTGCTATTTTTGAGGGATATGAGTGCTTGTGTGTAGCTATACATGGGCTAAGAGATAAATTTAGTAATGTATGATATGTTAGAATGAAATTCATAGCCATTTAAGTGTGAAATATTGGTGAATTGTGCATTTGAAATTGGTACCCGAGAGTTACTTTTAGTGCTTGTATGTTGGTGGAAAATGACCTATAATATTTTCTTGAAATTGTATATAATTGCATTGTGGCATGTGTTTAGGATTAAGTGTTGATAAATTATGAAAGAGTATGGTAATGGTGTATATTTTTCTCTTAGTACTCGAGAGTTGATGTTAGTGACATGGCTTGTAACATGGCTCCTAAAAACATTTAGTATGTACATTATGTTGACTATGAATTCGATTAACAATGAGTTAGAGTTTTAAATGATAAATATGACATATTAGCATAACAATAAACCCTCAAAAGGTGTCTGAAAGGGGCTAAGAAAGTCTTGCTTTAAAATGTATAATTAATGATTAGAATAGTGACTTAAAAGTGACCTTAAATGAACCAACCAATAAAACCTTCCTTGTGCCTCTAAGAGGCTAGTATTGATTTACCTTTTGGCCATGGAATTGGCCCAGCTTCACTTAGCTTTATTGCCTAGATATGGACATGGACTTAGCCTAAATATAATTGTCCTAGTGCCCAATGAAATATTAGAAAGCATAGTGGGAACTGAATTGAAATTGGACTTAAAACAGTCCTAGAAAACTTATTCCAAAAGTGGTCGAAATGACCTATAACTATCAAGTGGACCTCTACTTGAACCTAAAACATCACTAGACCAAAAAGTATTAAGTTTTAAAGTTGAAATGTCTAGATAAATTATAATATAAGATACCTTAAATTTTGGCAACAACAGACTTAAAAGTTATTTATTAATTTTACTTGGAAGAGCCAAAAAGTGGCTATACAAGTTCGAATAAAATTCTAAAGTATAAGATAAATTTTTTATATGTCTATTTTTGAGACTTAAATACTATAAGAATAATTTTGGCTAATAAATCAAGTCAAATTAAGCTACTTAGCCCATTAGTTAGACACCTACTGGATGGGTTGACTGATCAAACTAAGGTTTTGCAACAGTTAGTTCATTGGTGGCTGGAGAGGTCTACGAACTAATCTCTATTATGTCACCCAGTTATTAATGGTGTTCATTGGTGGCTGGAGAGGTCTACAGACTGATCTCCTTTATGTCACACAATTCTTGATAGATATTTGTGGTTGTGGAGGCCTACAGGTTTATCTTTATTATGCCACCTAATTATTATTATTATGGTTAGAGAGGCCCACGAGCTGATCTCCATTATGCCACTCAATTATTATTATTGTGTTTGGGGATGCTATGGTTGATCTCCATTATGGCACACATACTAATGCAACATCATAGGTCTAGAATGGAGACCAATGCAATAGTTATTATCCCTTTAGATCTAGTGTTTTAAAGCGTTGTCTTTCTAGTTGGGCCAAAGAATTTAATCAAATAAAGAATCAGATTGGTTATGAACAAAAAGATTAAGTATAATGGAATAATGTTCCCTCAGCTTTGATAAGTTGCCAATAAAAGGGCATTCTAGTCATTTTGCATGGATGTGCTAGATTAGTCTAAATAACTAATTTAACTAAATATACATACACAAAAGGCAAGAAGACTACTCCAAACCATAAAAACACCTTAGAGAGATAAAGTCTAGCAGATATGAATAACTAGTTCAAGAGAAGGAATAAAAACACAATAAAAGAGTATTTTTTGGTAATTTTCCACTTTTAATATAGATTAAGTAATTCTTCCAAAGTTGCTTGGATTAAGTATCAGTCTTCACTTTAATTGATTAAAATTGAGCCAAAAATGTTATTTCAAGACTAAACAAACACCTTAGGGGTATTTTAGTAATTTTGGCACCCTAGTGAACATTCAAATTATTTAATGAAGTAAAAATCACATTTTTAACTACATAAGTAAGAAATAAGCTTACACTATGATTAAACTGCTTTAAATTCACCACTGAGTATCTCGTATACTCAGTGTACCGATTTTGGTGTGTAGGTACACAATAATAGGATTTGCCTCATAAAGCATGACAACAGCGATTCAAAGGATACAGGTGAAGATTTTGGCTAAATTAACGTACATTTAGATATCTATGTACTTAAGTGGAAAATGGGTAGAAAAATGTATTTAATCTTCAAAAATGTAATGTAATTAATTGATTGAGACTTACTGATGTAAACTTAATATTTTTATGCATGTTCCATGGTGAATAATACGTATGTATGATGTTGATGTTGGTGTCAGCCTAAGGCTCTATATTGTTGCATAAGTTTATTTGTGGCCTGAGGCCTGAGTTGTTATATGCTTGATGATGATGATAGAATGAATTAGGGAACTAGATGGGTCCAAGTATTGTGAATGGTCTATAGAAGTGTTTAACAGGTCTATTTAAATTTTGAGATAGGACCTAGGCAGCCGTTATGTTGTCGAATTTTTAGGTAATACCTATATTTGATTAGTTTTCCTCTATATTGACTAAGTATGATTGTTTCTAACCTAAAAGAACCATAGGAATTGACAGAAGTTGTTTTGGTGTCAAATAGCATGATCTAGAGTAAAATTAGTAAAAGTTAAATGAATAACTTTGGGAGAAATTTTAGGATGGGTGACCTGACGGGAAGTGCACCACTTGCTGGCTTTCTTCGGGAGTCTAGTAGGGGGTGTCACATTTGGTGGTATCAGAGCAAAGGTTCAATGTTCCTTGGTAAAGTACACGGATATCAAAGGGTTAAGTATTAATTCCTTTTAACTAATACGCTATCTGAGGCTAAGAAAAGATAGTCTTCTATAATATAAAAATGACTAGTCTAGTTGCCCGAAGGAGGGCTATGGAATCAAGTGGTTTGATAGCCATAATATATAGAGTGCAGGTCCTGTATCAGTATTTGAACCTAGTTTTGCTACTTAATAGCTAAAGTCAGGAGTGACTGACTGATAACAGGCAGGAGAAACCATGTCTTTGTATAGTGAAAAGTAGTACATGAAAGGATATTATTAGAATTTTTAAAGTATGGTAAGAAAAATTACTTTCAATGACAAATATATAGAATATAAAAGATTCCTTATAAGACTAAATGTAGAATTAAGGATGTAAATAGTTAAATAGTAGGAAGAGGGAGTTAGCAGTGTCAATGCTAATTGAATGTGACAGAAAGAAATGGTACCAGTAAAAAGAGACCTCTTTTAGAGAAAGAGGCAGAGCACTATGGGATAGTCCAGTGCAATACCAAATTGGTAAGATAAAGAGGAAGTCAATTATAGGTATAGGTTTAATCCAGGTCCCAGTACTAGAGAGGGTACTGGGAGTAGACTACCCATGTGTGGTTATGGTTAGAAAAAGGCACTAGGAATAATACAGGGGAGGCAAGCGAGAAGAATGTCTCTAATCTAATGTTAGAGGCCACCATAATGAAAGTGTCTTTAGGGACAGATAGGGAGTGCTCAGACATAGGTATGTAATGTTTCACCCTAGAGTAAAGGTTAGAAAGGGATCAAAGTAGAGTAAACATGTGTTAGTCAGGGTACTAAAGTTAAGGCTTGTGCTTTAGCCAAGGAGTACATAGTAAGATTGAAAAAGTGGCTACAAAACTAGATAGTAGGACTAGAATTTTATTTACTTATCTAATATTTCAGTCTTAGCCTTGCTAAATTCTAATTTAATGCTTTTATGTGCTTATGTTGCCCTAGTATAGAATAGGCAAGTAGGGCTTGAGCCAATGAGATAGACATTAGAGTTAACAGCCTTATAAGGCAGTGGAGGATTGTGAAAGGTGTATCAAAGATGCCTCTGGTGATTTAGGGGCATAGATTGTTATGGGTTTGACTAAGTTATATTTCCTTGTATAGAGGTGCTTCTAAGGTGAATTGGCTTATTAAATATTAGATTATGGCTGAGGGTAACCATAAAAAGTTAACCCTCCAGATTGTACGGAAACTGTTAGAGACAATGAATGGTGAGAGAAATCTCCGGAACAATTTATTCTTGTTATCAAAATATAATAACTCCTTTGGGAGGAAAAAGGCCTGTTTGGCCTATGGTACTAATCAGACTAATTTAATGCTAATCTAGCATATCTATCAGTTAAAGTTAGTCCTCCTATCTATTTTTATGGAGCTATCAAGGTTATTATCTTAAAGAAAATTGGATTTTGAAGTAAAGGTATCCTAGTATTGCTCTAATGTTCATTATTCCTTGAAGGATAACATTTGTTAAAATAAAAGCACTGAGAATATAGTTGTGAGAGCTATGTGATAAGAGTCTTATCAGGCTTAGCATAATTTTCAGCGAGTGTTTAAGTTGTCTATGAGAAAGAAAGATAGGTTGATTGGCTTATGCATTACCCTAAAAGTGACTGAATAGTGTGACTGTAGAGGATTAGCACTCCCTATCTGGGTTAATAGTCTCCTCAATCATTAAGAGAGGCTAGTCTTTTTTCTTTTAAGTTGATCCGAGATCTAAATACTATCAGATGAGGATTTAGGGAAGCTAATGTTACTAAGATTGCTTCTAGGACCTAGTGAGGACATTATGAGTCTTTGTTAATAAAGTTTTAATTTATGTAGACCAGCAGTAATGGTGTTCCTAGATGGTCTTGTGGTGGATTTTAAGAACCAAGTAGAATACGAACAACATTAGAGGGTTATGATACAAACCCCAAAAGAAGATGGTTGTGTGTGCACCTAACTCAATAAGTGTAAAGTGGGCAAATGAAGTTTTTCTTTGGCCATTGAATCTCAATAGAGAGGGTCAGGATTTAGACCTAGTAAAGGCAAGGCAATGTTGAAATTGAAACCCTATGGGAATGTAACTAGATGAGAAAATTTTTGGGCGTAGTTGAACTCACAGAGGGCTGGTAAAAGGATTTCCATCATTGTCACTCTTATGATTAGACTAATTAGAAAAGAGGTAAGAATGGTGTGGGATAAGTACTGTCAAGACAGTTTTGCTAAGTTGAAGTGGAAGTTGACAGAGGTTCCTATCCTGATTCAAATTGAATAGGATGAGGACTTGGTTATGTGTAAGGATGTTGCACCAAAGGGTTTGTTAAATGTTAATGTGAGATGGAAAGGTAGTGGCTTATGCAGTGAGACAGTCAAAGCCACAAGAAAAGGATTACCTTACCCTTGGTCTAGGGCTAGTTATCATAATGGTTGTATAGAGACAAATGATGGCATTATCAATATAAGAAGAATGTTGTATAAGTACATATTACTAGAGTTTAAAGTATTCCTTTATTCAGGAAAAAGGGGCCTGAAATAAAGAAGCTGGATAGAGTTGATTTAAGATTTTAATTGCCTAATTGACTATCTACCAGTGAAAGCTACTATGATAATGAATGCTAAGTATAGAAAATCTATGGTGACCTAGAGAGGTTACAAATGTCAGGTTACTAGTAATTTCAAAAGAGATAGTAGTAGCTAAGTCACAAGTCAGGTCAGATTCTAGATAGCAAATTAAAAAGAATCGAATGAGAAACTAGTAGATGGTTCTGATAATTAGCAAAGCTAAAGAGGGGAAGGCCACATGTTCTCAATTGACAGTAAGTGAGTAGTAGACTCATTAGAACAGATCATGTACATTTTGTACAGTGAGTTTGGGATGTAGAGGTTTAAGGAAATCCATAAGTCTCTAAAAATTTAAGTTTGGAAATTTTATTCCTTAATGGATTGGTGTGAAAAGGAATGGTAGAGTATGATATTGAGCATTTGAGATACCAGCAGGTAAAAGCTGGACATCAAAATCCTTTCAAATTGTCATATCCTACAACTATATCAGAATGAGAATAAGGAAAGCCAACTCTGAGCTATGTAATAAGTTCACTATTGTGTACGTAGATGCAGTGGTGCATGGATAGCTGCTGATAGATAGGTAAGACAGTCTAAGTTACCTTGTTAGGATGGGTTAGCTTAAAATAGGTTGGCTAAAGTATATGGTGATGAGCTATTAGATTCCATGTTGTGCTAGTGATTGTCATTAGACTGGGATTCTATTCTATTATCAGGCTATGGTAAAAGCTATAAGTAGCTTTAGACATTAGACTAGCTCATCACCTAAGCTATCATCCTCAGTCTTATGGACAGTCAGAGAGGGTGACACATATAGTTCATCACATGTTGTGAGATAATACTAGTAAGCCTATGAGTATCTGACACATGTACATGTTTTTGGCAAAGAGTGCCTATGATAATAGTAATCAATTTAATTTGAAAATAGACTCCTATGAGGCATTATATGATACATAATGCAAGATTTTTTATATCGAAGTGAGATTTTTGATAGAAAACCTTTAGAATAGATTTGATTAAAGAGGTTAAGGAAAAGTGAAATGAATTAGAAAAAGGCTTAAAGTAGTATGATTAGACTAGAATTTGGTGTTAAATTGAAATAGGAAAACTACTAAATACTCAATTAGAGAAAAAGTGTTTTGGAGTTTTTCCTAAGAAAAATAGGTGTAGAGCTCGGGGAAAAGGTACTTGAGTCCCAGGCTATTGAACCCTACAAGGGTGCTAATAAGGTTAGGACCTCTAGCATATAGGCTTGTATTACCACTTGAGCTATAGTAAACATTATGTTTTTATATTTCATGTGCATGGGGTATAGATTAGACTAGTTACATATAGGTTGAATGACAGCTATGGAAGTATAGCTAGAAATAAGTTATGCCTAAAAAATAGTGTAAGTTATAGCTCATGAAATGAGGTGATTGCAAAATTGAGTCCATACCACTATTAAAGTGCTATAGAGGTATAAGAGTATAAATGAAATTACCTAAAAGCTAGAAAAGCAAGTGGGAGCTCAATATTCTATTTTATTTACTTCAAGTAATTTCGAGGATGAAATTATCATAAAAGGGGAAGAAATGTAATGCTTACACCCCGAGGCTCTAGGAATAGTGCCATAAGGTTTGAGGAGTGCACTCAGGGTGTCGAGTCACTTACACATGGACTGAGGCAGCGGCATAGGTTGTGAAACTTTGAGGGGCCATAACTGGATGAAAAAGGCAAATTAAAAAAAAAATTAGCAGAACCAATAATTCATTTCGAGCTATAAGCTACCCATTGGGCCAGTAAAAATTTTTTAGGCCAAGACTAACCTGAGATGAGCCTAGACGGACTTAAAAATAGTGGACCTTGAAGCTAAAAAATCATATTAAGTGCAATAGTGAAAGAATTTTTGAAATCAGAGGTCAGTTGCAAAATCTCATAATTTTCAAGGTTGGCATACAAATTGAGGAAGTTTGAAAACTACTCTATCGGTGGAATTTGGCCACAAAAATTTATGACTAAGTATAGGGCATTAAAATAGGAAATTTAAAATAAATGGTGTAATTTTTAGATGTCCAAGTGAATTTCTATGAATTTTTAAAGTTTCTAAATAAATCGGGATGGTTCGAGAATTATTGGGACAAGGTTAAGGTGGCAAAATGGGGCCTATAGTAGTGCCAAGTGTCATAGCCCACTTACCATTTTGCAAATGGGCCATGACAAGTAGAATTCCACATGTAAAGGACAAAACCATTTTTCTCCTTTTTTACCCAGAAGTCGACACCACCTCCTTTGTAATTTGGCCATATGTTTTTGTTTCGGAGTCTAAATAGGTTGACTCTAGTGGTCAAAATTTCCTCTAGAAGTTAGGCACTACTAGGAGAAAGAATCATGCCAAAAGGAGTTTCCATTTGGGAAAAAAATCAAGCAAGAAGGCAAATTCATAATAGTCTAGAACTATGTATGTGAGGCGAGTTCTTAGTTGTATCTACCCTATCTCTTAGACTTTTTTATTGATTCTTGATGCCAAATTGTAGCTAAGACATGTGTGTATGTGCGTATGATGCATTGGTCACCATTGGATGGCAAATGGTGGCTCACAGAGGGAGAATAAAAGCACTATCGATGTTGGAAACGGCTAGGTAACTTGTGTTTGGATGGGATTAACTCCTTTAAAGGCTTATGTAATTGAATTTATAGCATTTTCTTCATGGATTTTGGGTGCCTAGGTTAGTAGACTTGGTGATTTGATGGTTAGAATGATGAAATTAGGGGAAATTCCTTCTTTGGTTGTCATGATTTAGTGCACATTTAATATGTTAGTGAGTATGTTTTGAAAAGTTTGT
>CANXYI011284172.1:0-13517 GCA_948208565.1 Hura crepitans | reverse complement strand
CATGTGTGATCATGGATGTAGTGCATAATGTGTGTGTACAAGTATACATTGGTAACATTAAATAATGACATGATAATTTATTAAATAACATGTGAGTAGTAAATGACAGAGGGCAATATATGTAATGTAAATGGTGACATAAGCATATTAATGTGGAATGACAATTGGAAATAACAATGTGCGTAGTAAGACTCATGATATAAGATATGTAATTGATGTTAACAAGACACTATAACATAAATAAGATTATGACTTTGAATCATGTAAATAATAAATAATAAGATCGAAAAGAGAATGGCACATATATGTTAGACAGCATACTAGATAGGTTAACTAATTAACTAGGGGACGTAACAGCTGCTAAGACACTTCGGTGTCATTAATAATGGCAACCTTGACACTTGATTACATCTGATTATTTTCATACAGGTGTAGTCACGAAGAGGTCCGATAGAACCACTGCACATATTCTGCAACAAACCAAAAATCCCAATTTTTATGAATAGTACTTTCCTAAGATGAATAGTGTTCTTAAGACTCGAGATGCTCTAAAGTTATCGGGTGAAAGGATTAATCATAAAATAATTTTGAGTGAAGTTTGAAATCAATCAAAATTTGTTTGATTTGTTAAAAACACTAAGAAAGTTTTTACAGTAGTGTCTTGTGAATAGTGACCAAGGCAAAGATAAATCATAAAATAGTTTTAAAGTTGCTTAGAAAATTACGGGACTTATATGACTTGATACTCAAAAATTCTAACTAGTCTAATGGCACTAGAATCAAAATTTTTGGAGGTCGGGAAGTATTTTATTTGAATATCGAGAGACATAAAAATGGCATTTTAATTCAGTTTCTTTTGTTTTTTGAACTCTAATTTTTAGAGTGTTGTGGGGCCTTAATTAATTTAATTTTTAGTAGTAAAATGAGATTAATAAGAGTTATAAATGAGGGAGAAAATTCTAAAGAAGTTTTGTTAAAAAAGGAATATTCAAATACTATAAATAGGTCAAATCCTTCATAATTTGGTCAAACACATAATACAATCTCTCCTCCCTCTCTCTTGCCTCTATGTCATCAGCCACCAATGAGGATTTCCTCTATTTTTATCCACTCCAGCTCCTTTAAGCCATCATTTCTCTCACTTGACTAAAAATACATCATCCCCATGGCCTCTAGACATGTATTTAAGTGAATATCATGGAGGAAACTAAAGGAATTCACTCAAAATTGAGTTAGGAGAATAGTGCCACTTTTTCATTCAGGTAAGAATTTCTAAAAACTAATATTTATCCCTTAATCTAAAGGTGCCTAAGAGTTTTTTAATGTGCTCATTCGTAATTTTTGGTTATCGTATGAATTTATACAAAATTTTCTAAATTGAATATGTAATGGGCAGTTATTGAATCAAAGAAGATTCATGATAAGGGGAAAATAAAGTTTTAGTTAAGCCTCATAAAGTATTTTGAACATGCTAGGTATGTGTAATCGACCTAATTAGTGCATTTATTACATGCCTAACTTAATCATGTTATATGTAAATGTGAATATGTATGTATAAGTGAGAATTTATTATGTGTATTGATAATAGGCATGTAAATGATGTTTAATGGATAATTTAGGATATGAATACCTATTGTATAAGAGAAGAATTGGTATGGTGCGTGCGTGTGTATTAATGGTCGAATGGCCTTATGCATGGAAATGTGTGTGTTGTGATGTATACGTGCAATTCACCGTATAATGTCATCAAATGATGGATTATAGATTATGAACCATGAGACATAACGGAGCATCATGATTTTGCACCAAATATACATATGTATGTGTAAGTATGGCTTATGGCTGAATGGCCATTTGGATATGCATATGGTTATATGTTATGTAATGTACATAAATAAGCATGATTTAATGACTTGTAAATGTTTTAGTGTATGTAAAGAATTAGGTGATGTATAAAGCCTAATATATTCATGTATGAAATGACTAGATTATGAATATATCCTTTATGCATGAATGTATGAAATTAAGCATCATATGAGTTTATATTAATCTTGTGAAATTATTGGTATGAAGAGGTAAAGAATTGTGAGGTTGATAATATGAGATGAAAAACATAATTTGGTGCTTGTAATACTTTAAGGCCGAATGGATCAGTTAATTAGAGCATAACTATAGCTTTGTAAAAATGATGAAAATGTGGTTTGGAAACATATTTTGAACATGAGTGTGTGTATATTAATGGCCAAAATGACCTATTGGCTTCTAATGCATGCAAATGCCTTAAAGTGAGCATAAAATGAAATGCTTGATATCATATGTTGGAAATGAGTTTTTAGATGTTATAAATTGAGTTGTATCTTAAAATGAGAATGTATGACACATATGGATGGTTAATATATGTGAACTTCTATTTTATCACTAAAATAAGGCAAATAAAGCAATATTCCTAGTTTTATCAAATTTTGGTAATGTCAATGTTAAAATGAGTTACTTAAACTGTAATATTATGATGAAATAAATAAGATGTGAAAATAGCCCATATGAGTAACAACCTAGATATAGATAGGTTGATCGGTCAGCTAGGGATAGATAGCAGCTGCTAAGGCACTTTAGTGCTTGATGTTGGTTACGAGTCCACTCATAGTCTAACCCAAAAACTTATATTTGATGATCTTTGGTTTTTATATAGGTGCAACTACCATTCAAGTTCCACGGGGCCACTACACATGTCTACATGGGTACAACTGCCATTCAAATCTAGTAGGGATCACTGTACATCTACGCTAGTGCAGCAACTATTCAGGTTCAAAATATGGGCCACTACACATGATAATCCCAATGTCTATAGGTTTTATGTTCTCATTAATATGGGTATTATAAAAACAAACTTAATAATATAACAAGGGTATAAATGTTCTTTTATATATATTATTCAATTTATGCCATGTAAATGATGAATGTCATTGAGAATACATTATTTTGCATTATGTAAAATCATGGATAACATGTATGAATGACATGAGTATATTATATAACAATATGCCTTACATGTACATTATTTCCTTATGATAAATGATACATGTACATAAGATGAATGATATATGTTTATCATAAGTATGATTAGATTATGCATGCATAATTGTAAATCAATATATGTATCAATGGCATTGTGTAAAAGTTATTTCAATTATGTCGATAAGCAATTCGCTTAGTGCATCATTTTAATTTGCAATGCATAGGTAAGAAGAACAATTGAGCCCAAGCCTTGGGACTTCTAGACAAGTAAGAGAAAATTATTCTTTTGGTATATTTTATTGAAATGTAATTAAATTATGAGATGTATAGACAATAGAAAATGCACTTTTATGTTGAATGTATTTAGTCTTGGTCCTAAACCATAGCGTGATGTAATTGTAATTTGTAAATGGTTTTGTAACTATATTTTGAATTATTTTAAAACTGTTGTATGTTTGATTGATATCTCTTCTTAAGGTTGAGACTATGTTGTTGCTGATGATGTTTTAGAGTGATCAGAAGGATCACAGAGATATGGAATGAATGTAAAATTTTATAGAAGTGTTTTTTTTATTACGGGTTACTATTCAAAATTTTGGATAGTGCCTGGTACCACCATTATGCCGTTGAAATTTTGGCACGAGGATTCCTAACTTTTGAATATGTTACTCGATTTTGAAAGGTTTTGAGAACTCATATTTTTATGTGTTAATCAAGTATGAATAGATGCCTTAAATAACATAGAACATGTTGAGATTGGATACCATTATTATGTGCACACTCCTTAGTCATGTTTGGCGATTGGCCAGCGATCGGATCAGGTAAGGGTGTCTCATTTTATGGTATTAGAGCTCTAATTTAGGCCTTTTTAAGCAATATAAGAGTGCTGTTAGAGTCAAGTATATACATAGCGTAATTTAATAATACCAAAGATTATCAATTGTTTTTGTACCTATAGTAAAGATGAGTGCTCCATGAAAAGAAGAGGAAGGATAGGCTTCTATGTCTATGGGACAAGAGTCTGATAGAGTGGCATCTATATCTAAGAGTGCTACCAGATAGGCATCATCAACATTCTAGGTTCCACCAACAATTTTACAAGAGATGCTACAGTTATTATGATAGGCTGCAGTGGCTGCTCCACCTCGAACACTCCAATAATAAGATATCCCCTTGGCTCTCTAAAAGACTTACCTGGAAAGAGTTAAGAGAATAGGAGCTAAAGACTTTAAGGGGAAAGGTGAGGTGGATCCTGAAATAGCTAAGTATTGGTTAGACCACACAGAGAAGATAATAGAGCAAATACATTGTACACCTATTGAGAAAGTGATTTATGTCGCCTCCTTACTTTAAGAGAAACCTCAAAATGGTGGGTGATATGACATAATACAGGGAAAAAGAAGAGTTAACCTAGGACTTTTTCCTAGAAGAGTTTTATAAGAAGTACATACTTAAGGACTATCTAGATGACAAAAGGCAACAATTTATAGATCTCAGACAGAAGCAAAAATCTATAGGGGAGTATGAGAAGGACTTTTTTATGCTTAGCCACTATGTTAAAGACACTATCTTTATAAAAGTTGATAAGTGCAAGTGGTTCGAGAAAAGGTTACTTATAGAGATCAAGTCTCAAGTGGTACCAATAAAGATCAGAGACTTTAATAAGCTGGTGGTAGTATGTTAATCCATAGAGAAACTACAGAGGGAAAAGTGAGAGTATTATAAGAAAAGAGATCGTTTGGCCCTAGAGCCTCCAGTTTTGCCTAGCAAACAAGCAAGAGGTTTCGAAGTAATCAATATGGGGTAACACAATAATTGTAGGGGTGGGGTCAGTCTTAGAAAAGAGCCCTAGGAAACCAGAATAAGGGTAAGACTAGTCAACAGTCACAGGTAGCCTATACACCTAGTTCCATAGTTAGAGGCAATCAGATCCCTTAGTGTATGACATGCCATAAGATACACAAAGGGGAATGTTAGTGTAAGAAGTTAGGAATATGTTTTGAGTGTGGCTCATTGGATCATTACCACAAAGACTACCCCAAGAGAGCTGAAGGCAGACATAGATCCATATCAATTTCCATTTATGGCTAGAAAAGAGACTAAGGAGATAAGTTAGAGAGAGCTTAGAGGGATAAAACTGAGTCTAGAGCTAAGCATAAAGCTCCTACCTGATAGTATGCTATCAGGGCACAAGAGGAGGCTGATAAGCCGGATGTCATAGCTACTATATTCTATCTCTTTAACTCACATATTTTATCTTTAATTAATCCAAGGTCTACATATTTATATGTTTGCAATCACGAGTATATAACCAAGGGTTAGGGTTAAAACTTATAGACTTAGAGATTTTGGTTAGTAATCTCTTAAGTCAACATGTTACTATGAACAAGGTTTACAAGAAGTGTCCATTGATAGTACAAAGACACCAGTTTTAAGCTGATCTCATTGAAGTACCATTTAATGAGTTTAATCTGATATTGGGCATGAATTGTTTGTTCATGTATCAGGCAATGGTAGAATGCAAGTTAAAGAGGTTAACACTTAAGGCTGAAGATGGTACTAAGATTATAGTAATGGGTGGGAGGATAAATTTTGTCTAATGTTATCTCAGCTATCGCGGCTAGACAAATAGTTAGAAAGTGTTGTCAGGCTTATCTTACACATGTGTTTGACATAAGGAAGTAAAGTCCAAATACAAGTAGTATACCAGTAGTATCCGACTACATGGATAATTTTCCAGAAGAGTTGTCCAGTTTACCTGCAGAATGGGAACTCGAGTTTAGTATAGAAGTGTTACCTGGCACTACTTCAATATTGATAACTCCTTACAAAATGGCTTAACAAAGTTAAAGCAATTGAAAATCTAGCTTTAAAAGCTACTTGATAAGGGTTTTATGAAGCCTAATATTTCACCTTGGGGAGCACCAGTATTGATTGTAAAGAAGAAATATGGTACTCTTCGATATTGTGTGGATTACTGCCAATTGAACAAAGTGACCATCAAGAACAAGTATCCATTCCCACAGATTAATGACCTTTTTTATTAGCTTAAGGGTGCAGGAGTGTTCTCTAAAATTGATTTAAGGTCTGGTTATTATTAATTGAGAGTGAAAGAGTTTGATGTGGTAAAAACAGAAGATATGGCCATTAAGAGTTTTTGGTAATGCCATTTGGGCTTACCAATGCTCCTATAGCTTTTATGGATTTGATTAATAGAGTTTTTAGACAATACTTGTATCAATTTGCTGTTGTCTTCATTGATGACATTTTGGTTTATTCTAAGAGCATGAACAAAACTTGAGAACAGTTCTATAGGTTTTGAGGGAAGAGAAACTCTATGCTAAACTCAGCAAGTGTGAGTTTTGGCTTAGTAAAGTGTCTTTTCTTAAACACATTACTTCTATAGAAGGGATTCGAGTTAATCCTAATAAGATAAAAGCTATTATGAAATGGAAGCCACCTAGGAACACCATAAAGGTTCGGAGTTTCCTTGGATTGGCTGGTTACTATAAATTATTTGTCAAGGGTTTTTCTTTGATAGTAGCACCTATAACTCATCTATTAAGGAAAGATGTCAAGTATGTTTGGGATGATAGAATTCAAGAGAGCTTTAATAAGCTTAAGGCAATGTTGATAGAAGCTCCAATTTTAGTTCAATTGGTTTCTAGGAAGGACTTCATCATTTATAGTAAAGCTTCACATAATGGGTTAGGGTGTGTTCTAATGCAAGAAAATAAGGTGGTCACTTATACTTCTAGATATTTGAAGCCACATGAGAAGAACTACCCTAGTTATGATTCGAAGTTAGCTGTAATAGTATTTGCATTAAAGATATGGAGACATTATCTCTATAGTGAGAAGTGTTAAATATACACAGATCACAAAAGTCTGAAGTATTTTCCAACATAGAAAGAGTTAGACTTGAGACAAAGATGATGGATAGAATTGATAAAAGATTATGATTGTATGATTGATTATCATCCTAGCAAAGCCAATGTAGTGGATGATGCATTGAGAAAAAAATTCATGTCAACCATGAAAGCCATGAATATCAAGCTAGAGTTTATGTCTAATAATGCATTTTTGGTAGAGATGCAAGTCAAGACAAGTCTATTGTAGCAAGTTAAAGATAGGCAAAAGGATGATCACATATTGATGAGTGCGATATGCGTTATCCAAGAGGGAAAGCTCACTGAGTATGAAAGAAGAGTGATGGTTGTCTGTATTACAATGAAAGAATCTATCTTGTAGATATTGATGAGTTGAAGAAATAAATTTTAGATGAGGAGAACAATGCTCCTTATGCTATGCATCCTAGTAGCATGAAAGATGTATCAAGATTTGAAGTCGTCATATTGGTGGCCTAGTATGAAGAGAGATGTATAAGAATACATGACTTGATGCCTTACTTATCAATAGGTGAAGGCAAAACATCGGGTTCCTTTTGGTTTACTACATCTTATAGCAATTCCATAATGGAAATAGGATACAGTCACTATGGACTTTATAGTTAGGTTGCCTATGACAAGAAACAAGCATGATTCAATATGGGTTGTAGTGGATTTTTTTACCTAGACAACTTTATTTCTTACTAGTGAGATAGACTATTCCATGAAGAAGCTTGCAAAATTGTATATAGATGAGATAGTCAAGTAGCATGGAGTGCCATCATCAATCATATCAGATTGGGACCCATGATTTACATCAAAGTTTTAGAAAAAACTTCATAATGCCTTAGGTACTCGATTGAGTTTCAACATATCATTTCATCCACAAATTGATGGATAGTCAAAAATAGTGATTCAGGTAATCTTACGATAGTTGAGTGATTTGATATTAAGATATATATATGGTGTTATGCTTATGATGAAACATCTTTAACAGGCACTTGTAGATATGTTACAAAGTTATGCTATTGAGTTTAAAGGTAGCTGGGATCACTATCTGTCATTAGTAGTGTTTACATACAATAACAACCATCAAGTAAGTTTAGGAATGGCTCCTTATGAGGCACTATATGGAAAAAAGTATAGAACACCAGTATGTTGGAGTGTGCTTAGTGAAACCAAGCTCATGGGACCATATTTAATCAAAGACGCTAATGAGAAAGTAAAAATATCAGGGATAGATTGAAGGCAGCTTTAGATAGACATAAATCCTATGCTAATCTCTAGAGAAAAGATATGGAGTTCAAAGTGGGGGACAATGTAGTTCTCAAGGTTTCACTTTGGAAAAAGGTGTTACATTTTAGAAAGAAAGGGAAGCTATGTACGAGGTTTATTAGGCCATACAAAGTGATCAAACATGTGGGAACAGTAGCCTATAGGCTAGCACTATCACTAGAACTCCAACAGATCAATGATGTATTCCATGTTTCTATGCTCAGAAGGTATGGATCAGACCTAACACATGTCATACTAGAAGGAGAAGTTGAGGTGATACCAGATCTAACATTTGAAAAGAAACCTATTAGAATCCTAGATAGAAAGGTTAATGAGTTGAGAAATAAGATAGTAACACTAGTAAAGGTAGCTTGGAAGCATCGCAAAAAGGAAGAAGTAACCTGTGAGTCAAAAGCTCAGATGTGCAAGTAATGCCCACATTTATTTGAACCAGGTAATGTCAAGGATGACATTTTTTTTAAAAGGGCAAGCAGCCTAATGACCAAAAAATCTCAATTTTTATGAATTGTACTTTCCCGAGGTGAATAGTGTTCCCAGTACTCGAGATATACTGAAGTATTAGTCATAAAATAATTTGACATAAAGTTTGAAATCAATCGAAAGTCATTTAATTGGTCAAAAATGCAAAGAAAGTTTTTACGGCAATGTCTTATGAATAGTGACCAAGGCAAAGCTGAACCTTAAATAATTTTCAAAGTCACTCAAAAAATTCCAAAACTTATATGACCTGATACTTAAAAATTCCAATGATTCAAATGTCATGGGACTCAAAATTTTTTGAGGTTGAGAAGTATTTTATTTTAACATTGGGACGCATAAAAATGGCATTTTAATTCCATTTTTTCGATTTTCAAGCTTCAATTTTTAGAGCATATGGGGCCATAATTAATTTAGAGTGGTTAATTGAGTGAAAAGAAGTTAAAATGGGGGAGGAAAAAAAATTAATGAATGCATTAAATATTTAATTTTCCAAATAGTATAAAATGGTCAACTTTTCTAATATTTTGGTCAAACAACAAAATTCACTCCCTCCTTAATTTCTCTCTCTACCTGATGGCTTTAAGGGAGAACTTTCTCCATTTTTAGCCATTAATCTTCACACTCTATTAGATATACACCCTTCTCCATAATCCTTAGATGTGTAACTAAGTTAGTTATTAAAGGAAAATTGAAGAAAATCACCAAAAATTAAGTTGGATGAATAGTGCCAATTTTCCATTTGGGTAAGAATTTCTTAAAATTGATATTTTTCCCTTAATCTATAGGTGCCCAAGAGTTGAAAATGTGGTCAATTGTAAATTTTAAATATCGTATGATTTTATATGAATTTTCTAAAATTAAATCTATAATTGGTAGTTGGCGAAACGGTGCGGGATCGTGATAAGGGCAAAGCAAAGGTTTAGTCAGGCCTCTTAGGGTTTTTGGAGCATGCTAGGTATAACTAATAAATTTAATTATTGCATTTAAGGCATGCTTTAATATATACATAACGTATGAAAATATGTATATATGTATATAAATGCATAAATATTATGTGAATGGACAATTAACTTGTAAATTGTGATTATAGGATAATTTGGTTTATAAATGTATAATTTATTATGTATTATGGAAGACATTATGTTCTGAGTGTATGTGCATATATGGCCAAATGGCTTTATGTATGTGAAAGTGGGTGAATTGTGTGATATAAGTGAAATTAATAATTAAAGTATGATTATGAGAATGAAATGAAATATTAATGCATGACGTATAAAGAAGAAATGGCATTTAAGTGTGAAAAGATAAGATGGCTAAATGGCTTATAGTGTGTAAATATGTATATAGTGATTTAAATGCCAATCCATGTTATAATGTTGTTAAATGATAGAATATGGATGTAGAATTATGAGATATAAATTAAGCAAGTATGATTATGTATAAAGGTTTATATATATGAGAAGAATTAAATGTTGTAATAGGTATGATAATTTCATGTATGAGGTGATTAAGTGGTAAGCATATCTTATATGTTGAAATGCATGAAATTACTTATTACATGAGTAACATGATTAGTGTACAATTGTTGGCATGAGGAGAAAAAAAAAGGAATGGAATGGAAAATATGAATTTGATACTTTTCACTAAATAATGGCCAAATGGATCAATAAGTTAAGCATGATCATAACATGGTTTAAATGATAAAAATTGTGAATCTAAAATATATTTTGAAATGTAAGTGCGTATATATGGTGGCCAAAATGGCCAAATTACTTTTAATAAATTTATAAGCCTTGATATAAGCATGAAATTATAACATGTACTCATTAATGTAAAAATGAACACTTTGATACCAATTTGTGAATGAAAGCACAACATGGAAAATATAAGGCACATGAAATTAATTAAGGCATATGACTTTGTGTTTAAATGTTAAAAATAAGGGAAATGGGATAATAGTCCCGGCATTGTCATATTGATATGATATTTCCAATGAAATAAATTATTAAGTTCAAATAATGATGAGGAAATTATTGAAATATGAAAATAACCCATATGGTTAACAACCTAGAGATGGATAGGTTAATCGATCAACTAAGGATAGATAGTAGCTGCTAGGCACTTTTGTTCTTGATATTGGTTATGGGTCCACTCATAGTCTAACCTAAAAACCTACATTTGATGATTTTAGATATCAACACAGGTGCAGCCATCGTTTAGGTCCTATAGGGCCACTACACGGGTCTATGCTGGTGCAGCAGCCATTTAGATTTTATGGGGCCACTACACAGGATGATCCCATTATCCATAGGTTTAATGTTCTCATTATTATAGGCAGTATAAAAATAATCATATACTTTTAATTAGAGTAAACTTGATACATATTACATAATTTTTAATTCTGCGAAAGATGAATATTGATAAGAATAAAATAATTGTATTATGTATACATACGTTTGGTATATATTTATGCTTATAAGTAGAACATAATATTTTCACTATTTTTGCTTATGAGTGGTATGTATATGTCATGTTAAGTGTTTGTATAACATGATGTTATTTGAGCATGTTAATTCCTTCATATTAAAATCGTATACACATATGGCATGAATTATGTTATATTCATTACATTTGTTATAATTATGAATGATGCCAATATACATTGTTAGAATGGATATGTCTTATAATTGCATCCAATAATTATTTTGATTACACCACTAAGCAATTTGCTCAGCATATCATTTTGTTTGTGATGCATAGGTAAGGAGAACAATTAAGCTAAAGCTTTGAGAAATCTAGATCAACAATAGAATGATCTTTATTTTAGTATATTTTTCTATTGTAATTAAGTTATGAAATGTATAAACAATAGAAACATGCACTCTTATGTTGGATGTATTTAGCCTTAGGCCTAAGCCACGTTATGTCATATTTTTGTAAATTGTAAATGAATCTATAATCATGTTTAAAATATTTTTAAATTGAGATATTCATGGCTAACATCTCTTCTTAAGGTTGAGACTATGTTTTATTGTGATGATGTTTTAAAGTGATAAGAAGGATTATAGAGTTATGGAATGAATGAGAAAAATTATAAAAGTGTTTTTCATGCTTAAAGGTTATTATTAAAAAAGTTGCATAGTGCCCAGTACAGCCGTTATGCTACCAAAATTTTTGCAATAAGACTCTTAATTTTCAATATGTAACTCAATTTTGAAAGATTTTTGGAAACCTATTTTACTATATGTTTTCATTCTTGATAAAAATGTTTTAAATAACACTGAAATATAAGTTGATATCGGATAACATGTTATGTATGCACACCTTAGTCGGGTATAGTGATTAGACCGAGTAAGAGGTGTCACAATATCGATGAGATTATTAGATTACATGGTGTGCCATCATCAATTATTTCGGATCGAGATCTCAAATTTACTTCTATGTTCTAATGGAAGTTTTAAAATGCTTCAGGGACAAAGCTTAATTTTTGCACTACTTCTCATCCTTAAATGTCAGTCTAAAAGGGTTATCCAGGTGCATATGGATATGCTCAAAAGTTCTGCCATCAAATTTAAAGGATGTTTGGACTGATATCTATCTTTGGCTGAGTTTGCTTAGAACAACAATTAATAAGTGAGCTTGGGTATGGCTCTTTATGAGGCTTTATATGGAAGGAGGTGTAAGACTCCCTTGTGTTCGAGTGAGCTTAGTGAAAGCAAGATTATAGGTTCAGATTTAATTCAGTATGCTAGAGAAAAAATTAAAATCATTAAGGACAAATTGAAAGTTGCTTTAGATAATTAAAAATCTTATATGGATTTGAAGAGAAAGGACATCTAGTATGAAGTAAGTGATATGGTTTTCATCAAAGTGTCACTACAAAAGAAGATTTTATACTTTGGGAAGAAGGGTAAGCTAATTCCAAGATTTATTAACTCATATAAGATCACAAAACATGTGAGACTATTAGTTTATAGACTAGCCCTACCTTTTAAATTATAGCAAATACATAATGTCTACCACATGTCGATGCTTAGAAAGTACATATTAGATTGGTCTCATGAGTTATTATCTAGAGAATTGGTTATAGAGCTAGATTTGTTGTATAAAGAGGAGCCTGCGAAGATTTTAGCCTAAGTGATCAGAGAGTTAAAGAATAAAATAGTGCCTTTAGTGAAAGTCCTTTGGCAGCATCACAACATTGAAGAGCTAACATGGGAAAGTGAGGCCCAGATGAAAGAGCAGTTCTCACATCTCTTTGATCCAAGTAATTTCAAAGATAAAATTTCTTTTAAAAGGGGAAGAAATGTAATATCCCAAAAATCCCGACTTTTATGAATAGAACTTCCCGAGATGAATAGTGCTTCTCAAAACTCAAGTTCTAATAATTAGACCAATAGGAAGTATTAATCATAAAAGAACTTTTGGCAAAGTTTAAAGCCAATCTAAAGATATTTGGATGGTTAAAAATGCAAAAGAAGATTTTATGGTAGTTCCATGTGAATAGTGCCACAGGTAAAGCTGAACCATAAAATAATTCAAAATTTTCTCAGAAAATTCTGGGATCGATACATCTTGATACTTAAAAATTCTAAATTGTCATATGGCATAGGAATTGGAATTTTTAAATATCGAAAAGTATTTTTACTAAGTCGGGCTAAGTTAGTTAATTGCATTTTTATTAGATTTTTAAGCTTTTTAAGCCCGAATTTTTGTGCGGTTCAAGTGTAATCATTTTAAAGATTATTGGGTTTTTAAAAGGGGATAATTAAGGTTAAATGGTGGAAATTAGCTTTTATAAAAGATTTTTAAAGAGGGAATTTTGGTGGCTATAGGATG
>CANXYI011284136.1:0-12204 GCA_948208565.1 Hura crepitans | reverse complement strand
GTGAGTTAATTCATATTATATCCCTTATTTTATTCTTTGTCATTTATTTAATGCATTTTATACTATTTATTTCTTTTATAATTTTAGTTTCATTATTTATGATTTCATTTATACTAACATATGGGATAGTGTTGTGGTTCTAAGTTATTTGAGATTTTTAGAGTTATTACCTATCCTGTTCAAATGATTCCTTTTAGCTAAGCATTTATTTCCGTTGATGAACCTTTATTTATTTTCTTTCTTTATTGACTATTATTAGTTTTAATGTATCATATATGATTTCAATGTAATTTCTATTTTCCATATTGGAATGTATTCTAGGCAATTTCCTTGTCTTTTTGGTTAAAATATAATCTTAGTTGATGCCATATAATTCTACTTCTTTATTTCTTTGTGCTTTCCATCATTATTGTAATAGGTACAAATTTGTTATTCTCTCTTAATTTAAAATGGACAAAATGATTTCTACCTAATTAACTTTACATTTTGTAACAAACAAGTTTTTGGCTTTCTTAAACAAAAGTCACAATTTCAAAAATGTTTTTCCAAAAATGCCATGTGGGAACCAAAGTTCTAGAATCAAGTAATAACCCAATTTAATATAAGTTAATATATTGATTTATTTTCTCATACATTTTTTTATTCTATAAATCCTTATATGTAAATGTGCTTATTTAATTCAAAATCATGGGTGAGAAGAAGGGAAAATTATGAATTTAATCTTAATTTTTTATTAAATTGATGTATGAATAAGAGTAGGGTTCTAAACCATTCTTTGGTTTAGGCCTTTCAAGGTATTTCCCAATCATTGTCGAGTGGCAACTTTTACCTTGCAGTGTCCAACCCATATTTTTTCTAATAAATCATTAGAAATGGTCTTAAGATTCTTTTGAATGCCTCTCACCTTTTGAGATTTAAAGGGTCTAAAATAGGTTTAGTATTTGATCATATTGAGTTGATTGGTCACAAAAAAAAGTGAATACAAATGCATAAGCATATAGAATCCTACTCATGCGCTCCCTCTCCTCTTGTATCCTAAAATGCATAGACTTAGAAAGGTGTTTCCCATGCACTATAGGAATGAATCCCTTGTTCTAGAGACCATGCTAAGCCTCTTTTAGTATTTTCTTTATGTATGTAAACTGTGAAAGAACAAGCAACTTTTTTATCTACCTCTATAGATTTTAATCCTCAGTATATATATTGCTTCTCCTAGGTCTTTCATGGAGAATTATTTTCTCAACCAAATCTTTGTTGATTGCAAAATTAAGACATCATTTTCCATTAGTAGTATGACAACTACATATAACACGAGGAAAAAGACTCCATTCCCACTAACCTTCTTATTAACACATGGTGTATTTATGTTTTCTGAGAAACCAAACTCTTTAATTATCTTATCAAAATGAAAGTTATAGCTTATAGACACTTGCTCAACCCCATAAATAGATCTTTAAAGCTTGCAAAGCTGATTACCATTTCTAGATGTGAAATTATCAAGCTATGTCATATATATCTCCTCTAATAGATCACTATTGAGGAAAGTTATTTTCACATCCATCTACTAAATCTCAAAATCATATTTAGGGATAATGGCATGTAGGATCTGAATGGATTTAAGTACCACAATTGGTGAAAAGGTCTCAATAAAGTCAATTCTTTACCTTTGATGATAGACTTTTGCTACAAGGCATGCCTTATAAGTAATCACATTACCAATAATGTTTATTTTCTTTTTAAAAATGCATTTACATCTAATGGGTTTTATCCCCTTAGGTGTCTCAACAATGGTACAAACTTTGTTTTCATAAATGAAATCAATTTTTGATTTATTGCCCTTGGGACATAATTTTGATTTTAAACTCTTTATAACCTTTTTACACTTTATAGCCTCATTGTCCTCTACTACAGTCACATACTTGTCATGATCCATGAGAAATCTATATCTCTCTTGAATAATCTTGAATCCAAGAGATCAACTAGGTTCTTGGGTTTCTATATGCTTTTATACTACCTCATTAACATAGGTAACAAGCTTGTGATTAGTTAGTTGACATGTTTCAATTTATTGGTCTTGAACTTCATAAAGTTTAATTTTCCTCTAATTTTCTCTTTTCAGGAGAAACATTTTCTTTGTGAAGACTGTATGCTTTGAAAAGAACACCTTTTTATCTAAATGATGGTATAAGTAATATCATATAGTTTTTCTAAGATAGTCTACAAAAAAACACTTGTTAGATTTAGCTTCAAGCTTATCTGACATTGTTCTTTTCACATAGGCTAGGTAATCCATACCTTCTTATATAAAATAACTAGTTTCTTATTCTATCACATCATATATGGCATAAGATCCACCAACTTTGATAGGACTCTATTTAATGTATAAACACCAGTCTCCAATGTATAACCCCAAAAGGACTTGCGTAAGTTTACAAGACTCTTCATGGATTAAATCATGCCCAACAAAGTTCAATTCCTCCTTTCAACTACAACATTATGTTATGATAGATATGAAGGATTCCACTGAGACAATATCCTATTATCTCTCAAATAACCCTAGAATTCTTTGCTTAAATATGCACCACCTCAATATGGTCAAATTATTTTAATACTCATTTTAAGTTATTTCTCTAATTTATTTTTGAATTCTTTTTCATAAATAATCATTGATAAAGGTAATGAAGCTTAAGAAACCTTCAAGTACTTGTTTAGTCATTAGACCACATACATTTATATGTATGAGTTCCAATAATTCACTTGCATGCTCACTTTTCTTAGAAAAAAGATGATTTAGGAAACTTACCTAATAAATAAACTTACCTAATAAATAAAACTTACATGCATCATAAAATTCATATATAATTATTCTAGGCTTCCTAACTTGCAAAACTTAGACATGTGTGTCTCATTTATGTGACCAAGATGACAATGCCATAAGTAGGATGGCTTTAAGTTATCTATCTTAAGTCTCTTGGCATTTACCTTACGTATTTATTTATCATTATCCAAAACATAATTTCCATTAGGAAAAGCACTTGAATAGTAGAAAATATCATTCTAGTAAATAGAATAAACCTTGAACTTTTTTTGGTGAAATTTCAAAAACATGTTCAACAAGACAAGATATCAAATTAATGTTTCTAGATAAAGAAGGAACATAATAACAATTGCTAAAATTTAATAAAAGCCCAGAATGTAAAACTAAGTTATTTATTCCTCAAGCTAATGGACGAACTCTAACTCCATTTGCTACACGTAACTCTATATCTCCTTTGTCGACCTTCTTATTTCATCTTAGTCCTTACATTATAGAATTAAGTGAGAACCACATCTAATATCCAATACAATGATTGGTTATTTAAAGAAGTATTTATATTAATTTCAATCATGCAAGTACCTAAAGATGATGCACCACCTTTCTATTGAGACTCTAAGAAGGCCTTATAGTTGAACATTCAATGCCTAGTGTGACACCCCTTACCTGATCTGATCATTAAATTAAGATAAAGAAAGACAAATAGAGACATCTAATTCTTTCATATGTGTTCTCATCCATAATTTACTTAATTATCAATTTTCTATTTAAAAGCCAGTTAAATCCTTAACATTTTCTATGTAGTCATTTAAACCAATCAAAAACATAATTCAATTAGGTAGGACTTTCATGTCAAAAATTTAATAGCATAATGACTATCTTGAGACACCACCTAAATAGCAACATGTAAGAAAATACACTTCTATATATAGACTTTCAATAATCCCTAACTCTGAATCCTTCGTATCCTCTCAGCACAATCAACCAATCTAGGCATCATCTAGTATAAACATAATTCAAAAACATAATTTTTTCAATAACACCATTGCACACACACATATATGTACATTATATACACATAAGATCATTAAGTTACAAAACTTTATACAAACATGGTTTAGGCTGTAGTGCCCAAAAATCTCAATTGTGTGAATAATACTTCCCAGGGCATGGATAACACTTCGTGAGTAATGAGGTCACACTAAGGTGGCTAAGGGGTAATACTAGTTAAATAATTGTTGTGGGAAAAATAATGGTGAAAATGAAGTTATTTGCACTGACCACTGAACCAATAAAATTTTTTATGCTAATATCTTGTGAATAATGACCTACATTACATTGGGTTGCAAAGTAGTCGGGATATACCAAGACTAACTTGAAAATAGCATGATTTGAAGGTCCAAAATTCCAAGTAGTTCAATGGTGGTGGAATTGGAATTTTTTGACATCAATTGGTATTTAATCAAAATTTCTTGAAAATACAATTGAAAAGTTAACCTAGTTTCTTTTGGAATTTGGACATGAGATTTTAGGGGTCTCTAAATTGAGAACATATATAGTTTTTGCATTCAAAAGAGTATGTTTGGAAGCCTCTAACATTAAAATCACATTTTTGAAGCATTAAATAGAAATAGGATTAATACAGACTATCGGATTACCATGTGGCTAAATCATTATTATTTGTGCTCTTAATATAAATAGTGTAAGGTGTGTGCATGTGTATAAGATCAAAAGTGATCTTTTTCCTTCCAAAAACCACCAAAAGCCGATGGCATTTTAGGGGTGTCTCACGCTTCAAATTTAATTCTTCATTTCTTCTTTAATTCTCAACTGAAACCTATACCTTTTACACCTAAATTAATTTTTATAATCCTTAAAAGCTAAATTTAAGGTCAATCTTTCATAAAAAAAAAGGGTTTTTATATATAAAAAAAAGAGAAGATTAAAGTTTTAAGGTTTTATAAACCTTAAACATAGGTAAACCTATTTAGTGGTTTTGATATTTTACATGGGTAAGCCTATTTAGAGGTTTTGGCATTTTTTATGTAACAAGAGTGCTCTAGATCATGATTCTAGTCTTATTTTTTAATTTAGAGGTTTATAGATTTTTCTACTAATTTTCCTAATTAATTATCTATTATAGGAATTAGAGAACTTGGTGTATAGTAAGAGTAAGGGCAAAGAGAAGTTATATGATCATATTGGGGATGCCAAATAACTTCTCTGTAATTATTTTCGATAAAATATATGCATGGGTATGTGAATTGCATAAATTCCATAATAGGTGTCATTTAAGTTTTAATTGATTTTAAGAGTTAGAATAACCCTAAATTTACATTAAGGGTATATTAGGTTTTATTATACATTAGTAGACTACAATGAATGAACAATGGAGTGGAAATAGGGTAAATATGGAAGATAAGGAAATGTACATGTTGTAAAGAAATTTAGGGACATAATTGGAATTTATGAATTTATATTGTAATTAACATAAATAAGGCATAGTGAGCTTAAACGCATTGATATAAAGAGCATGAAACATGTCCATTGATCTATGTGTGCAATATTGAGAATGTGGCATGAGATAGATGAATGTTGCATAATGAATGAATATGTAATGTATAATGTACATAGGTGTAATGTGTGTAGTCATATGTGTGACAATATAATGCACAAGGTAATGTATATTAGTTTTGCTGAGAACATGTTGGTGAAAGAAACAACATGGAAAATGGTAACGTGATATGGAATAGAATGTGTGATGGGAAAATTCAAAAAGGTATGATGAATGAATTGATGTGACAGAGTATTATAATGAACATTGTATGTGCAAATGAAAATTAACTCTAAAATTTGGATTGGAAATGATATAAGGTAAATGAATATGAGGCTCATAAATCATATGCGATAGGAATAAAAATGTAAATAGCACATATATGTTAGATAACCTATTAGATAGGTTGATTAGTTAACTAAGGGATATAATAACTGCTAGGACACTTTGATGTCAGTTACATGATGATGTTGATATTTAATTATACTTGATTATATAATACAGATGTAGCTGCTGGGAGGTTCGAAGAACTACTGTACATATTTTAAAGCGGGTGTAGCCACCAAGAGGCTGAACAAGACCATTGCACATATATGAACCAATTTTATTAATGATATTAATAATACAAGTGCAGTTGGTGAGAGGTCTAATAGAATGACTACAAATAAACTAAAGTGGGTGTAGCTATCGAGAGGATCAATAGGACCACTACACACTATACTATTATGATATGCTGGTCTAGTAGCCATGAGGTCCAAAATATAGGCCATTGAACATCATTATCCTGATATGTAGTACTTTGATATCTATTTGTCAGATGTAGGGTAATAACTTGAAAAAAAGATTATAAATGAAATGATGAACCACAAGATAGTTAATTTATCTTATGAAGGTATATGTAAAAATAAATATACTAACTAATAACTATAGTTTAAACAAGTTAAGGAATTTGGATGGCAACTTTGGCATTGGTGATATAAGTTAAGTGATTAATGAATACACAATCTAATAACAGGGAACTAATAGGGGAAACCAACTGTGAATACCAATAATGAATCATAAAAAATGGTAAATAACATAAAATGGACAATAACAAGTTATAAGATTGTAATAACATAACATTATTGATTTGTTATAATTACAGTATTGATAAAGTACGTAAATGTTAAATGGAATGTTTTATTTTTGTTTTGCATGTTTGATATGGAAGCATAAGAGTGTTTGTGACCATATTTTATCCAATATGTAACACCCCTCTCTCAACCCAGTAGCCGGATCTGAACAAAGGAAGCCACATTGTGTCACCTCTTACATAAACCGTTACCAATGCAAATAAGAGATGACATGAAAATCAACTTCTCTTCACTTTACCATTATCTTTTTAAAACACTTTTATATGAAAATCATAGATATTATCTAACTGTCTTATTACAACAAAATTTTGGTAGCATAATGGCTGCACTATAACATTTCCCAAATAAAACCTATAGAAAACAACACTTCTATATCATCTCAATCATCAACCAATAACTTAGACCTTTCTAGCCCTTATCTCAACTTAATTTCCTAAACAGTCATAGCATAGTATATAATCTCTTCAACATATATGCAAGTGATAAAACCATAACCTGTATAACATATGTTTACATCATTATATACCGTACCATAAAACATATGATAATATTGAAGCCCTATTATGCTTACATATGAGTGCTAATTTTATACAATTTTACATTACACTATAAACCAAAATACACAAAAGCACTTATGAATTAGTCCTTTGCATTGCATTGATGCTATTGAGACTGGCTATAGCTGTCTTTCCATTACTCACGTATCAAAAATATGACAAGCTAAGCACAAAGCTTAGTGGTGTATTCCACAAAATATTCTTACACACATATGCACACAAATGCATATTAAGCATACAATGTCATGTAGTAAAAAGAAAATTAAATTACACACATTACCTATATACACTTGTCATTTTAACTTAATCTAGTCATATCATAAACATTCTCATTTTATGTTTATCAAGTCTTTTATTCATTTTATAGTACATGTATTTTATTATTACTTAGTTAGCAAACTAGTCAATTAGCCTACATCAAACAAACAAGAATCCTAATGCTAGACATAAGTGTTCAGTGGCCTAAATGTTAGACCTAACAACTGCTACACCAGCATGATAGGTTATAATAAATGCGCAGTGATCTTATTGAACCTCCCTACAACTGCACCTACATGAAATTATGAGCAATAGTTATGTTCCACCTACTAATAACTGCACCCACTTAAATAATCAATATATAACAATATAGAATGGAATATAATAGTATACAATATGTGTTTATGCAATGGCCTAAATGGACTTGAAGGTGGTTGCACCCGCATAAAAAGAAAACCAAATATATAGCAGTTGCTAATTCCCTAGTTGATAGGTTAACCTATCTAATAGGTTTTCTAACACATATGGGCTTTCGACACTTTAATATACACAATTTTACATTACATGATATTTATACATGACACAAAATCACATTTATATCTTTCTTTACCACATTGTTACCAATATGATCTATGCATATTTCTCATTTGATGCCTCATTTTCCATATTCAAAGTTAACATTATGATTACACATATATTACAACTTATATTTCATCACATCATACGTATAACTTATAGATGTTCACACAATAATGTATACATAAAACACACATAGAATGTACCATATTTCAAACATAATGCATTTCATTTCATTAAACAGTATTATAATGTGATTAATCATCCAAATGTAGCTTAATTATACACATTTTAATCATATTGTCTAAAGTTACCATTTTGCCCTTTTTAAACAAAACATATAATCAACTGTACATTACTTTTATACATTAATTTTATCATCATTTATTCATTATTTTTAATTATTTAACATATGTTAAACCATAATATTCCATTAAAATTATTTTAGGACCATTTAAACTACTAAACTTATAACTTCCACAATGATATACAAACTTGAAAATGCAAAAAAATGCATAGTATACACATATTTTACTAACTACACTTACAAAACGATTTCTCAATGTCTCGAATAACACTTTATAGATTTTCTTTGCTCTTTGCTTGACTCTCTTCCTCTTTCACTAAGTTTCATAATAGGTAATAGGTTTGAAAAATTAAAAAAATTCTACAAGAATTAAAACTCAAAAATAACACCTGTATCATAATTTCAAGCACCTATAATATCATAGAAAAATATTGGAACCCCAAAAATATGCTTACCTTATTTTTGTGTTTTCAAAATCCTAACTTTGAAATCTCCTCATTTTCCACAAAAAATCACTCTTCTTACAAAATAAATAGAAATAATAAGAAACTATATGCAATGAGGATCGATTTGAGTATAATATTAAGGGGTTTTTATTAAGAAATTGTGGTGTTTGAAACTCAAATAGGGTAAGGGACATTCTTGAGTATGGTGTTGGCAACACCTAAAGAAGGAAGAATTTGACGTTATGTTTTTATGTGTTACACGTACATAAGCTCACTTGTTTTTATTAAACACACAAATGGTCACGATTTAACCATTTAATGATCCAATGTCAATTTTTTCCAAGTTATGTTTTAATCTTCAAAAATTTATTTGTAAACCTTATGATCACCCAAATTACTTCTTAAGGCATTAAAAACACTAAAATTTCACAATTAAGAGACTGCTCAAAGTTTGTGCTAAAAAGCCAAAGGAAACATGCTTGACTTTTTAATCACATAAATAAGAAATTCAAAAGAAATAACTAACAATGTCAAAACATTATGATTTCTTCACCATTAGACTAGTAAGAATTATTGACCATTAGCTTATACTATTTTTGAGTCAGTCTAAGCACATCATGACTTTTTTATATTATAGCTTAAACTAAGGTCACTATTGACTAGATATCGATAAAATTTTTTTGGTTTAATGGCTTCTTTTAATTCTTTTATTTCATGCCTTATTTTACCCTTTGAAGTTTCATGACTAATACCCTCTCTATGTCACTTTAGTAGGGCCCACTACTTGAGATCACTAATCATAACTTAAGAAGTACTATTCATGAAGCCAGGTTTTACAAGTATTACAGAATACACCATTAAGTTTCAAGCTTAGTGCATCATGCTTTTTGATGTACAAGTTATAGATAGATATAGATTTAACCCAGCCTCAACATAGTAGTGTAGTCAAGATAGCTCTAGCTCTTTGTATATTTTTGTATCTTTATTATGATGTAAATAAGACTAGTTAGCACTCATATGTACATAAATATGGTATGGGTCCAATCCAGTCATCTGTATGTATAACCTTATAAAATAAACTGCTCACATAAATTAATTAGACAAATAAAAGTGTTGTGAAATCAATATGTGATGTATGCTTGAAATACTGTGACATTGAGACCATGATATATTCTATGCTTGTTGTGTGACTGATGTCACTGCATAATGATATTGAAGAGTTAAAAGGACCCGATTGATTGAGCTGCGATTAAGAATGTTATAAAAGTGTCATTTTCTATTGGTTTATTTTAGGACATGGCACCAAGTAGCCATTAATGTCAACCCCCGACTTTTGGTCTTGTTTTTCATAAGGTTAAAAAAGGAATTATAAGAAAAAGTGGTTAATAAAATGGATGTACGAATCGTGTAGAGTCAATTGGTGTCAATTACAAAGGGAAAAATTACCAAAGGGTAAAATGGAAGTTTTTTGGAAAGTCTAGGGGGCAAAAAGGAGAAATTCACTATTTATGGTCAAAAAGAGGAGAGACACATGGGAGTTATAAGGAAGTGACAAGTGGCATAGTATGATGAAAAAAATGGAAGAAAAACAAGCTTTGGGAGTAGGCACTAATGAATTGTGCCACCTAGGCCGTAAATAGTGCCCTTAGGCCAAATGAAGCTTTTTTTACCAAAAATTAGTATTAATTATAAGATGCATTATGGTGAAATTAGAGAAGAATTTAAGGTCATATAAGAGGTTAAAAGTTGAAAATAAAATCTGAATTTATGGTCTACAATAGACAGTAAATTACTTAAAGCTAAATGGAAAAATTTAGAAACATTCTTAGAAAATTCCAAAAGTGGCACATCTTATTGATAAAAAATTATGAGGAATCCAAAAATCATAGTGTTGGAATTTTTTGAGGATTGGAAGTATGATAAAAATAATTAATGGAATAAATTTACATTAAATGTGTACATATGTAAGGAAAATGATAAATTAGTATGTAGGATGTATTTTTGCCCACTAGATTAAATAGTAATAAGATTAATCTTGGCCATCCAAATGGAATTAAGTGGGGAGATGAGGTGTAAAGGGTTAAATGATATTTTTAAACCAATTACATGTGGAAAAATCCTAAAAATCCAAGTGTAAAATGCTAATTTTAATCCTAGCCATCTATCTTATCTATAAATGCCAAAATATTAATATTTTATTCATTTAGTTACAACCAACACTCCCCCAAAACCTCTCATGGCTGAAATTTCCATCATGAATTCCCTTCCCTTTTTTTTCATCTCATGACACCTAATAATCACTAAATATTACAATTAAATGATTATTATGTCCACCTTATTATGCTAATTACCCAAAAATCCATGGAAGGAGCAAGGACTTGGAGGAAGAAAGGATATGTTAGGCAAGGGTTTAGGGTCATTTTCATAGTGGTGAGTGGTTCTCAACCCAAGTAGATTAAGTGATTTAATTAAGATAATTAGGTGATAGTTTACAAGTATATAATGAAATTATGTGATTAATGTTACTTTTAATGGATTTTTCATGAGGAAATTCATTTATAGAGTTCATGGTAATGGAGGAACAATGATGAGGGGATGGAGTTAAGCAAAAGAAAATGGTGGATTGATGGATTTAAGCAAATGAGGTATGTGCATTCTAAATTATTGTTCATATATGTTATGGTTTATGTGAGGTATGATTAATATATTATTATGGATAGATAAAATGTGTGGATAGAATTGATATATGGTTTATGGTAGGATATGTAAGTATGAGGAAAATAAAAAAAAGAAGGAATGAAATTTAATTAGTATGAATTTACATTATGTAGAGAATTTTTAAGAATTTTATGTGTTATGAAAGTTGCTAGTTTAGCTTGAATACTTAGTTGTAGTAAAACTTAATGTTAAGAGACATAATTAAAACTCAAAGGAACTATGTTAAAATGGTTAAAATGATGAAAAAAAAATAAGTAGGATTAAAACTTAGTAAAGTCAAAACATACATATTAAGTGAATAAGAATATTTTATGGTTAATTAAGTACATAGTGTAACAAATTGTAATTATAGATATGTAGGAAAATACTATAGGTTGAATAAATGGTTATGGCTTAGAATTTTGGAAGATTTGACAAATAAATAAGTGTGAATATGATATATGAATACGTATAAGTCGATAAATTGATAATTTAATTAAAGTAGGTATAATTAAGGAGAATAATAGGCCTAATTAGACGGTATAATTGATTAGAAAGAAAAAATAAAGAAAAACATAATATATAGTTGTATAAAAGAATAAAGAATGAAATAAGTTGATAGTAGAATTAATTACACACACGTAATTGAAGAATTAAAGGGTTATATAAGAGGAAGTCAGTAATAAGAATTATAGGATGGTGTGAAATAAATTACAGAGTTTAATCGAGATATGGTAGATACGTTACAGTAAACATGTATACAAGCATAAAAATACATCAAGGTAAAATAAATTAAATATGAGGAATAAAAAGAAGAAGTGTATTTGTAATGCCTCAAAATCCTAGTATTGTGAATAATAT